>VZUI01027319.1:0-82445 GCA_013401135.1 Cettia cetti
ATCTATCTATCTATCTATCTATCTATCTATCTATCTATCTATCTATCTATCTATCTATCTATCTATCTATCTATCTCTAGCTATCTATCTAGCTATCTATCTAGCTATCTAGCTATCTCATGAATCATAGAATGACTTTGGCTGAAAAGGACCTTAGAGATTTGTTCCAGCCATCACACCATGGGCAGGGAACCTTCCACTAGACCAGGCTGCTCATAGCTCCTTCGAGCCTGGCTTTGCATACTGCCACAGATGGGGCATCCACAGCTTCTCTGGGAAACCTGTGCCAGTAACAAATTTCTTACTAATATCTATTCTAAACCGACTATTTCAGTTTGAAGACATTCCCATTTGTCCTGTCACATGCCCTTGTCAAAAGTCTCTTTCTATCTTTCTCTTAGGCTCCCTTCAGGTACTGGAAAGTGCTACAAGGTCATGCCAGAACTGTTTTCCAGGCTAAGCAAACCAAATTATCTCATCTTTTCCAGGAAGGAGAGGAGCTCCAGTCTTCTAATCATAGAATCACAGAATATTCTGAGTTGGAAGGGACACACAAGGATCATTAAGTCCCACTCTTATGAGAGTGATGCACACAGGGATCAAAGTCACCACCTTGGCATTATTAGCACCATGCTCCATCCAACTGAGCTGATTTCATTTTGGCTCTTTGGAGCTCGCTCCAACAGGTTCATGTCCTTCCTGTACTGGATGCAGCACTCCAGGTGGGGTCTCACTGGAGCAGAGCAGAAGGGCAGAATCCCCTCTCTTGCCCTGCTGGCCACACTGTGTAGGATGCAGCCCAGGATGCAGCTGGTTTCTGGGCTATAAGCTCCCATTCCAGAGAGATATGCAATAAAATGGAAGGCAAGGATTTTGCAGAGCCAAAATGACCACTTTTGCCTCTCTAGAACAGTATCAATTTTACAGAGAATTTTTATGGATAAGAGAGGAAAGCCATCCTCTGGAATTTGAAAAGATGTTCACATCAGTTTGCTGGCAACAGTCAGAAGATGAAAGCAGATTTATTCTTTGTAAAACAAAAAGAAAGCACAAAATTTACAGGAGAGGGGAAAAATGCCTACTTTTGGCTGGTGACTGAAAAGCTCTTGCTGACTTCACAGAATATCTAAAATTGTAACTGCAGAGGAAGTTTTCTGTCTAGGTGTTTATAACAGTAGGACCCAAAACTTCATGTTGCTTAAGTTCCTAAAGCTGCAGTTCCTGTGGTGCAATCAAAAACCAGGCCAGGTGGAAAATCTGAGTTGGTGTTGCCCCACAGATGTTGTTGAAATGGGGTTAGAAAGACTGATCTCCAAAGAGAAAGATAAAGGCAGACAAGGACTGGGACTTGTCCTTGACTTTCCTACCCTCATTCAAAGACTCTTCAAGCTATGGTCTTGCCTAAAGTGCCAAGGTTTTTAGCACAAGACAAGGCAGTCAGTCACCATGGGGGTAGCATCTTTCCGTAGAACAAACAGCACTGAATCAAGGGGCAGCAAGGGTTGCCCTAGGATATGTAAATTTGGCTTTTCTTTTCCCTGTTGTTTCTAAAATCCTTCTCAATTACAAGCATCTAAACTCTGGTTTCACCACCACCACTTTTTCATCAGTGTCATTAACCTTTCCAGGCCCCAAAGAGAATAATCCCACTCATGAGAAGTTCATGGGAGATGAGTAAACACCAAAACAGACTGGTTTCCCAAGCACCAATGTGCAGAGGTGCACTTTTTTTCTCCCATGCCATTTGCCTGCAGGTTTGATTCACAGCATTGAGAACCATTACAACTATGCCGTCACACTGTATAGATCTGAGAAACCTGGCTTCTCCAGGCACTAATGAAGCGTATTTGTAAATATATATGTGGACATTTTTTCCTTTCCTTAGCAGCTGATGGACTTTTGATATGGGATTGTAGGAGACTGTTATCATCCAAATGACAAGATCCTGGTTTGGCCTTATGGCACCATGGCAAAAATCCAAAATTGCATTTCCTTTAATATACCACTGAGTAGAGTGCAGGAAACCCTGGCAATTCCTTGGCCTGAAACACCATCATTGCTCCTTATGGAGATTTAAATGATTGTTTAGGGGTAAGGAAGATCTGTAAGAGAGTCAAAGGGAGCTGAGTGCCCACAATGGCTGTTAGCTCATGAAAGAACCACAGTGCCCAAGTCCCAGGTGCCTATATCCAGCTCTCCAAAAGCATCATGCCTCTTCCAACACAGGGTTCTGCAGCTGTTCCTACAAAGAGTTATTTTCTTCCCAGCAGCCATGGGATCACCTTGATTTAACAGCTTTACTCTGGACTCATATTTTGTTGTTCTAAATGGTCACAATATTTTTAGTATCAAAAAAGCCCATCTTAGAAAGATGGATAATGTTGATGAATTTTTTTTCTGGTCACTTCGTAAGGAAAATTTCAGTTTTATCTATAAATGAGGGGAAGATGTATCAAAAGTAGATTCTGTTATTTGAATGAAAACAAATGTGTTGACATTCTTTCTGCTCTAAAGATTAACTAGTCTCAGGCCCAAAAGAGATGCGTATTATTTCAAATGAGTCACAGATTAGAGAAACTAGGGTTACTAACACAGGCTACAACAATAATTTTTTAACACTGAGAGACCAAAGGTTGGCTTACATAGTTCATGACCATATGTACTGAGAAACAATTGAAAGGTCATCTATAAAGCAGGAAATAATGGGGTATTAATTCTCCATTGAAAAAGAAATATTTATTTATATCTCTATTAATAGTTACTGAGTAATTTGATTGATTGTATCTTTCTTCTGTTTTGTGCAAACTTGAAAATTTGACAAGCCTTTCAAACATTAAACGCTGCTCCATGATTTATTAAATTTCAGTTTGGAAATTAACTTTAGAGAACTCGAGATATAACGTGCAATCCTTCCCATTCTGTGCTGGGTCACTCAGTGGTTACACAAGGGCAAGAACAGCATCAATTGCTGTTTGCAGCACCACATTGAAATGCTTGTCATCACAGGCTGCCTCTTATCCAGCCTCAGAAACCTAATTAAAGGTGACTTTGAATATCGAAAATGATGGGGCAGACTACAACAATGGTTATCCTGATCCACCAGACAAATTATTTGGGGGGCTGATACAGCTTGCTGAAGTTAATAGCATCTGGGTCTCATGTGGAAGCTAGTTGTGGCTGTGAGTTACTTTAAGGCTGGATGTGTTAGAACATAATGTGATTTTAAAGGAGAGGTTTGTTACATCCTGGCTATAGCCACATGTATAATTTATACCCTGGTAGAACCAGTATTTAGTTACATAAAATAATAGCGATTTTTTTCATAGGTTTTTTTTTTTTTTTTGACAAAACCTTCAATTAACCAGGTGCAAAATTTCCATAAGTTTAGATGCTACCAGAATGCAGTCACAGGCAATTTGTTTTTTCTTATATGACAGAATAATTGGTCATTGGTCTTTTACATCTCCTGAAGAAAATCTGTTAACATTTTCCTGCAAGAGCTCATGTAGTAAAATGCAATTTATTTGTCAGCAGTGCAATGTAATCTATCTGCTACAAGCTCCTGCTTGTGCCTCCCTCTTTACCACAGTGAAGTCTCTTCACCAGTTCTGCCAGGGTGTTGTTGTTGTTCCTGTGCACAGCATGCTGCTGTTCCCTCTGGGATGCTGGCTGCTCCCACACTTCCATGCCCACTGCAGAGGGGATGGAGCAGGACTGCATTCCTTCCATCCAGCTGCCAGCCCCAAGCATGGGGAAAGGAGTGTGTTATTTCCAGGACATCTTACAGGATGGAGGCTCTAACAGCCCTCCTGCTCCCACGTAACAGGCAGATTTTTTTGAGGTGTATTGGGAGGTTCATTTAGCCTCTCCATCGATAAACAGGGATTCTGAGGTCCCTTGGGATTTGAGAGAGATCTGTGCATAGGAAACTCCTCAGCCTGTTGCCTAGGAAGTTGTGCCAGATCTCAGAGCTGCACAGCTCTCCTTCAGGTGGCATGCTGCCTATAATGACCCCAAAGGTATCTCTAAGTACTACCTGAGTTATCAGTTATATCTGCAACACACACCTCATGAGGGGTGTACCCAAGTTATATCCCATGAGAAAGTCTGATACCATCTTAAAAAGAGGTAAAACCACAGCCAGCTGATTCCAAATATTATACTGACCTTTCTGACCAACTTAGTAGCAGGGAATTACTAATGTGTGCAACACCACCTCCAAACTGGAGTAACACTGGCATCATCATATTTGTCCACAGGGAAAACTCTCTAGATAGAAACTGAATTAATGAATATAAATTCCATGATTGCCCAGAGTGGGTACAGATATCTGCCATTAAAACTTCTACTCCTTCCATACTGGCTTGATTTTTCTCCCGTTCCTGCTGCAACCTTGTTTTAATCTGCCGAAAACCACAGTGCTTGAAGAGGAAAAAGATCACTTGCTTCTGACACAGGATTTTTGCTGTGTGAAAGCAGCATGATTTTGAAGGAAGAAAATAATTTATAAAAAGGACTCAGGGCTAAAATAAGGATACAAAAGTGAACCTTTATGGATCAGACGCTGAATGAAAACTCTGCCGAAAACCTGAGAAAAAGTCCTAATCATCTGTAATTAGCTTGTATCTTGAACTCATGTTTTAAAGTGCCATTTTAATTGGGTTGAGTAGCACATTTGGCTGTTCTTGTTAAGCTTGATGTAACAGCTCTTTTGCTCAAAGGAGACCACTTCTGAGGAATAAAAATGAGACAGCAGTAATCAAACACTCCTGTCACATGGAGAAGGAAATCCCCTTTTACTTATGAGAAGTGCAGTAGCCACAATAATCATCATGTGACTAAAGTTAACTAATATCTTTTCAAATGTGGAATATGTTTCACCTGATGCAATGACAGCCTGAAGTAGTTTTATTTGAAAACCTTATCCTTGTTAGCCTACCAGAACCATCAATCTTTCATTTCAGACTGAAAAACAATGAAAAAAATAACATGCCTATGGAAATGCACTGACAAGGTTTTTCATTTAAGAAAGATAAGAACATTGTGAAAATACAGCTTGCTAAGTGCTCTTTCTAATCTGGTATCTAATTTCATAGAGTAGCAAGGATCAGAAGTCTGAAAAGAATATTCAATACCTCAGGGTAGATTTAATCCCAAAACCAATTAAGGGCTGATTTCTATCTGCACTGCAACATCTGAAACGTCTTGATGGTAAGTAACTCAGCTGCTGTGGTATCAGGGATAGGAACAGCAGAGCACAGCACTGCCTTAGCTATGCACTTCCCAGGGCTCTGAGTCAGCTTCAACACACTGGTGAAGCTGAGCTCTAAGGAAGCATGCACCAGAGCTGCCTACTCAAAGATCTCTGCTGCCTCTCCTGACCTCCCAGTGGGTTCCTTCACCTCCTCCCAGTATGGTCTCCAGAAGGTGTCAAATCTTCCTGCTGCATTCTGCTGAAAGTGAACTGGCACCAGCCCACTGAGATCCACAGCTGTGTCACTTTACATCCACAGGGATACTGGTTCAAAGATTGAACACTGCTTAAGATGGAGACAGTGTGATGCTGAATATGTATCTGGGTGTCAGAAGTATACTGGAACAGCCTGCTTTTAGAACCTCTGTATAATGATTTCTACAGCTTGGTACAGCAGAGGACAGGCCACTACATGCAGCATTGTTAGTATGCATAAAGCAAATCCAAGCAGATGCTTACTGAGTTGTGCTCTTGCTGGAATATCTTCTCATTGCAAAAGCCACCATTGCTTTGAAGAGGTACTCTTCATTAGCATCCCAGGCATACTGTAAAGGCAAATGGAAAATAATTACTTTCAGCATCAGTGCTGGCAGTACAGAGAGGGAAAGGAACTTGAAATGCTGTATTGATCAAGAAAATTAATAAATTCTCTGGTTGTGCTAAGAAAATACAAGTCCATTGTTTAGTATGGACAAAGGACTTTTTCTAATGAAAAAAAAAGCAATATAAACTGTAATATAAATAATAGAAACTGCAAAGAAAGTTTCCGAAAATTGAATTAACTGAATATTTCTGAAAGTTGGCCAAACTGAAGATGTAAAGTTTATTATACCAAAGATTAGGCATATTACTAGAATTCTCCCCACACAGCTGCACTCATAGCCTTGCCTCTTTTGCTGGAGAAACTCAGTTAAAGTAGAGGGTTTAAATCCATCCTCAAAGATTTGGCTCTGGCCACAACTAATAATTAAAAAATCCCCCTGATTAAGATGGTCTGTGGGAGTTGGACAGTAGGACACCAGGAAATAAACTGAGATTGCAGCCTTATTGCTGCACAGTGTCCTGATTACAAGAGGACTCAACTATCTTACAAATTATTATATTGCATGTGAGATAAAAGAAAGAATAAACCATCCTTACTACTTCAATAAGAAGAATGTAGGCTCCAAAAACAGTTCTCTGTTGTCTTGATGAAAAATCATGCTTTTTTAATTTAAGTTTTCTGAGACAGCTTCACTGGGTTCCCCTGGGTTTTCATTCACATATGCAATTCTAATGACCAGTAAGAACTGCATCTTTTACATTTTTATAACAGAAGCCATGACTGAGGCATACTGATTGAATTTCTTCCCCTTTCAGCAGATTACAAAGATTATTAGTTTCTTGGAATTATATTAAGGGAGGTTAGAAACAGCTTTCTTCAGTCAGTCAGAACACAAATCTAATCTTTAACTTTCAACATTAAAAAAAAATCTGCTCTGTAATCATCCAAACCAGAAACCCAGTGGTGTGGGTACTTAACTCTGTTGTCAACTTGGACCTACTTTTTCATGGTCCTTTATAACACATTCAAAAAACAGCAAGGTACATCAAAAAGCAGTAAATAGCACTGAAAATTCCAAATCTTAACTCTGGGTTTTAATTTCTGATTTTGGGTGCATGGAGATGCAACCTCTCCACAAAAAAAGAGACTCCAACTTTCAGGTGTCTGCAGCCCTCATGCTGTACTGGCATCCTGGGAAACTGAATAGGGAAGGATGCAGTCATTTAAAGGTCACAAAGTGATCTTGTTTATCATCCCTAGATGAATTTTGAGTGAAATGGGCTCTCTGAGGTGAGATAGGACAGAGACAACAAAGCTGAGGCAGCAGACAACTTGAGCAGCATTAAAGTGTAGCTGCACTGCTGAGAACCTGGGTTCTGACTCACCACTCTTGCCTCGTGAATGAAGGGGCTTGTGAGCATACTGTGAGAACACTTGCCAACCTGGGAACTTAAACTGAGAAAAAACCCAGAGAGAAACTCCTTGGAAAAAAAATATAAAAACCTGTGTTTTGATCCCACTGCACTGATGAAAATACGTTAGTATTGAGAGCAACTAGTACTGAAGGAAGAAATTATGTAGTAAAGGAATTAATACAGATGAGAGCCATAGAACTATTTATCATCATTTAAACCATGAAGCACAATTTGCTGTACCAAAAAGGGAAGATCTGTTTTTTCTGTGTGTGGCACTATTGACTGAATCCCTACGTGCCATCTGCAGTCTTTGAGAACAGGTCCAAAAGGACAGAAAAAACAATTTGTTAGCCAGTGGATTAAACCAGCTGCAGAGATAATTTAATCACTTGTCTTGAAAATGGATAATGATGAAGCACACTCCATTTCATGCTCACATGGACACAAATACAATGCAGCACTACCAAGTACATGTACTCGGTATGTTTATGTTCAGTGCAATGCACATATACATGCACAACTTGTCACAGCTCTCATAAATAATGCACAAGCCTAGCACTTCTTCAAGTCAGAGTAACAAAAAGGGTATCTCAAATCAGAGAAGATAATTTTTAGTGAGGAATTCCAGGCCCAGCTGAAAGAGCAAGCACTTGAAAAGAGACAGAATAAACAGAAAACTGCAAGAAAGAGGGGGAGGAGCCTGGCAGAAACAGCTCAAGAGAAATCAGGGGTCTGCCTGAGTCAGGGAAAGTTATTGCAGACAACCTTCTGGGCAGAAGGGCAAGAGGCCCCAAGAAAATGGAGACTAAACACGAAGTAGAGGAGATGGAGACGGCTGTAGGATGCAGGTAAACAAGATCCTCTGTACGTGACTGTATACAGGAATATACAAGGGGAAGGCAACATAATGAGGAGAAAAAGTAAGGCAAGAACAACTTTAAGCTGACAAACTGTATGAACTCAGGACAGGTGGGCATGAATTTCCAGAAAACATGCTCTAATCAGCAGCTTTTTCTAATCTGAGGTGCAAGGAAACCTTAAATGATCTGGATTGGAAGGGACTCTAAAGATCATCTAGTTCCAACTCCCTGGCCATGGGCAGGGACACGTTCCACTAGACCTGATTCATTCTACTATGGGTCTTTTTCAGCTTCATCTTTATCCTCCAAATGCAAAGGCCTGGAGCGCAGCTGATGCCTGAGGATGTACCTATGCAGTGCAGCTACTGATGCGCATTTTCTGCTGCTCTAGTGGTAACATTAAATATCATTTCCAACCACATTTAAATATAATTTGCAACCACACGCTGCAAACATAACTGTTATCAATGAAACACTACATGATGGTATCAGTACTGCTAAATTTACCATCTTCATTGCACCACAAAGGAACCAACACAAAGACATTGGCTCAGTTGCACTTGGCATTCCTTAAACGTTAAGGAGGAGCAGAACTGGACACAGCCAACTGTGAAAGGCAATCTTAAATTCCCCTTACTGAATGAGGAAGATTATGAGATAATGCATGAAAGACTACGACTGTAGGTTGCTGATGGGGTGAAATGCTGTAATACTGACATAAAAGACAAAATTTAAGATATGAGAATACAGTATTACAAGATTGCTCTGAGCAACCTGACCAGAGTGGCTACGGACACAGAAGCACACTCCTGGATCCCATCTGGTGGCAAAACACAAGATGTATATCAGCCTTCCTCCTCTTCATCCTCTACCCCAGAAGCAGCCTGAATACATGAGCCAGAAGGGAAGTGCACTGTCTTCTTCAGCTGGCTGCAGCCCTTGAGGTGCCAACTCTTTGACTCTTATGGTTAAAATGAGTAGTGATACCAAGTTACACAGACTTGTCAGTGCCCATCACTTCTCACTCTCTGGTTCCCTCTGTCCCTTTTGAATTAATTCTCTACCCCTCTGCTGGCTCCATGAACAGAAAGCAACTGGTGACTAGCAGCTATTCCAGAAGCCACTCATAAAGTCAAAACCATTCTCAGAGAGACTCATAAATCACCATCCATTTACGCCTACAGGAGTAGGCGTAAAAAAACCAGTTTCCTCCCATGGATCAGCAAACAGCATCTCTGTCATGTACACCCATTATTTGCAAATAAAATGGTAATGGCTGAATACCTACTGCATCAGAGCTGCTCCTTCCAGAGCTCCATTGTGATAAGAACTAAATAAATACACTAAATGGAACTCCCTGCCTCACAGTATAGCTTACCTGGTGAACAAATTTAAAAAGAGAGTCCTGTTTTTATCAGCCTCACACACACAGGGGATGGCATGCACTACTACACCATGTGAAAAGCTGCATCAACCTATTTCCTATGCCCCTGAATGTACACTGGAGTTATCCTGCCCCTCCTAGAGAAAAATTCCCACAGTATCAGGGCTTTCTGTTATCATGGAGCTTGAAGTGATCTGGAAATGAATCCAGCTGACTGTGTCCTACTGTGACACAATGACAGTATTACACTTCTCTTTGCTAAAATAAATAAATAAATAAATAAACAACACAAAGAAGTAAAGTGCCCTAAATTTTTTAACAGAAATGAATTTCAGTTTCATAGTAGTTTCAGTTTTCAATTTCAGTCATTCACAGAGAAGACTGCAATGGCTATGGAAAGGAACTACTACTACTTGTGTCCTTAATAAATTATTTATTATTTGTGGATGATTTTCTATGGCATCATACCACTTTCAGCAAGCTGTTGTTATAAAATGCTGTTCTTGATTGTGTCGTTTTTTGAGCTTTCACACACTTTTTATATGACATAAACAATTAGAAAAAAACAATAGACTTCTCAGCATTTTTTTTTTCTAGCAATATAAAGTGCCTTCAAGGGTAATTATTTGTCTCATACCCTTTTTGAATGAAAAACAAAAAAATATATATAAATAATCAAACAACCTCCCCTTATCTAACTACAGCTGGAAAAGGAAAAGGCACTAAAAAAGGACATTACTGGGAACTGCAATTTTTGTTCTTTGTTACTATGTTGAACCAAGATTAAATCGAGATATAAGAAGTTATCATCAAGATGAGCTTTAATAATTATTTTGACATATTTTCAGCCATATTATTACATTATTTTTAATAATTAAAAAAAAAAAACCACTAGGCTAGCACTCCTGTTTAATTAAAGTCTCCCACCCAAGAGAATTGACTTCACTATGAATTTTGAAACATTTACTTTAGCAGGTATCTTGAATATTTCTTTGTACTTTGCTCTATGAAATTACTAGTGAAATTTAGGTCTCTGATAATGTTAGTTTAAATTACCTGATCTTTCAGGTTAATTTTAAAACAGCTTCTACAGTCATAGGGAGTTTTCTCGTACCACCAGTCTTTTAAAACATGCAACCTACTGCTTTTTTGTTTCCCAGGACTCATAACATGACCAGACACCAGACTTAAAGAGGACATGACCATCTAGGATGTTTCATACCTGGTTTTCTGCTGAGCCTTGTTAACATGCTGCAGATTTGCTCAAAGTATACAAAACTACTAACAAAGTACTGAGCTCTGACATATTAAATAGTGCCTTAGATCAGAAAGGACCACTCGGTCATCTAATGTCCCAATCTCTTATGCATCTCTCATTGCTCACACCAGTATTTCTACATTAAGCCCAAAGATCTGAATTAAGCCAAAGCATTTCAGTTCTCAAGAGGCAAGCCTGTGCACCACAGGCAGAGAAGAAAGGCCACTATCTGAAGCCCTCCATTAGCAGGGAATTGATGAGACATGCTTGAATTATCTCTACAACTAATGCTTGTCTGAGAGCCTGATATAAAGTCCCATTTCATAAAGACCTAAAAATCTTTTCCTGCTTCTCTTCCTAGACATGCTTGACTTTACAATTAGCACTCTTGAGCAAAAGTGCTTTTCCCAAAATACAGACTTACATTTATGCAGCACTTCTCATGCATAAAGTGTAACATCCCTACTGCTTTTCCAGGGGACCAAAAAAAAAAAAAAATTGACAGAAAATTATCTTTATGAACAAGTGAGCTTTATATTTCTCCTAAAGGATGCCATTTTAAGGAGTGGACTAGTCAAATGTCAAGAAATGGATGACTTGAGCAAACTATTACAATTAACACTGCAGAACAAATTGCTTGTGTTGTATTCAGAAATTTTATAGTATATATAACCTTTATTTCGGCAAATATTGAGTTAGGAAGAATATGTGAAGATATTTTACTTACTGCATTATCTCCCAAAGCTGTTTTGATACTAATCCGTACTTTGAAAGCATTCTGTGCATCTGACACAAAGAGAAAAAAAGCAAACATATGATGATAATCACTCAAAATAGGATTTTAAATCATTTACTTCTCTGATTACTTTACAAATATCAGTTTCCAAATGTATCTTACAAAATCACCTGCTTAGGAGAACAGAAGTTACTTGCATGAAAAAAGCCCTACAGAGTCTCACTGAGGTTTACCATGACCTCTTTAAGTGAGACCAGCTTCTATACTTAATTTACAAACTCATAAAAGAACTGAATGCTCAATCTTCAAACTGAAGACAACTAGTTAAAATAAAAATCTTACAAGCTGGCAACTTTGGAGTCTAAACTGATAGCTACTTTACCTAAAGAAGGATGGGAATCAGCTCCAAATCTTACCTGGTTTGCAGAGCTCAGCATGAGCAATGGCAACTACAGAGAGTGTAAGCAGCAAAGTCCGTAACATCTCGTCAGCATGGAAAGGTTGAGGCAAAAAGAAGTGAGTCCCCCCTGTAAAGCACTCTTAAACTTTGTGTGACCCAGGATTAAAGCATCAGGAGCACAAGTGAGCAACCAAGTAAAAGGTTTAATAATTAACCCCCATTATTTTAGCTAAAAACAGGCACTAGAAACAACTGTATTCTGTTAGTTATTTACTACCTTTCTCTGTAAAAAAAAAAAAAAAAAAAAAAAAAGAAAAGAAAAAAGAAAAAAAAAAGCTGCAACAAGTATTTGATTTTCCTTCCTCCTTTTTAGAAAAATACACTTTACAGAGCGTTCCAGGCCAATCTTTTTTTCTCACAGGCATGGTGTCAGACACACGAGCTGTCTGTGGGATGTCACACCAGAGCAGCTGGCAACTGCTGCTCACAGCAGGCAAATCTGAAGTTTGGCTGCCACTAGATCCCAAAGGAAGCTGCCACATGTCTTCATGGGAAACTGTCTGGCCCCAGTGAGGGTCCCTGAGGATAAAGGAAGACTGGGCACCTTTTTCATCTCACCAAAAGAAATGTGTGATGAATACAGAATACCTGGACCCAAAACACAGGACTCAGGCATCGCCTCTCACTTGCTTTTGAACTCACAGCACCTGGGAAGGGCCAGCCTGATGGGCACAGTGCTGTGTCCCCCCATCCCCACCCCAGCCCCACTCCTGTGTCCTGGCTCAAGCCCAGCAGAGCAAATGCCTTGTTCTACACAAAAACACCCCAGGTCTGAAGCATTGCCTTGCATGAAAAGAACTATTATATGTAGGGAGAAATACTTTGTTCCTGTCAGAGGCTTGTTACAGCAGCAACTAGAATAGGCAGAGGTGCAAGAAAGGACTTAGTAGAAAGCATGTTGAAAAAGAACATATTCTTGTTTTGTAGACCCACTGTGTATACATGTACACAACATGTGTGGAAATATTTTAATGCACTCTGCACTATTAATCAAATGCTTTCCAAGACAAATAATAAATGTGGAAAATAATAATATAAAATATAAATAAATATAAAATATAAAAATAACAAATAATAAATTAGGAAAAACAAGTCAGAAACTGAAATTTATTGCAGGTATTTGAACAGTCTCTGCAATCTAGGCAGCAAGACAGGATTACTTTATTTCATTCTGTTGCTGTACTCCCCCAGTAGCCATTCTGATCAATGGTTAGTTCCCACCTTGAAGATCATTTCAGAATTACTTTCAGTTGGTCCTTTAGCACCAAGAAGTGTGTCTTGAGACTGCAAACCCAAAGAGCCCACATTCACACAAATGACAAACAGTGAGAAAATCTGACTTAACTGTGGGGCTGAATTTATGAAAAACAATAACCAATATTTACTGCATTAGATACTTGGACTTTTGGGTAACAGAGAACTTGTTTCAGTAATTTAAACTGTTTTTAGAAGCCACTGTTAAAGGACTTGATAGCCCATCTTTAAAAGTCATTCACCAAGCTGATTGCCTGGCACCTCTTTACTCTCACTAGGCAACCCAGTCTGAGTACAAAACTATTGGATACATTATCTGCTTAGATGTTCAATCTATGCCTATGAAAACAAAAAAGTGATGCATTCGTTTCTAATGACAGCTTAAATTAACAAGCTGTATATATGCACATCAAAAGGAGCCCACTGAAAAATGTACAGATTTATGAAGGACAATCAGATTTCTGTAGCATTTGTAACTTTAAAAAAATCTTAAAAGAATGTGAATGCAGTCCATTTCATGGTAAATTCACATGCATTGCTTCAATAGCGAACACGTGAACGTTTTTGTACTTTTGGGGGAAACACTGAAGAACTTGGGAGGAGAGAAGAAAAGCCAAGCACTCTTCCCCTGCTGCCAGAAGGGAAATGGAACTGAGTGTGATCCACAGTATCACCACTTCTCCCTGCTGTAACACACAACAAATCAGTTCTTCCCCTCAGAATTGCACAGGGCCGGTGTCAAAGTACAGCAAAGGCACACGACACCCAGCAGGAACAAACTCAGAGGACATGACTGGATTCCCTGATCAGAGCTGCTGAATTCCAGCCAGGATGGCTGATTTTCCCCAATTTGTCTTGCTGGCAAGAAGCAAGACAAATGATTTTTTCCAGCAGAGAGGGGAGAAGGCCAGAAGAAGCAGCAGTGTGATAAACATCCCAGCTCAGAGCTCACAGGGAGAGCATTGTGCAGTTGATATATACGTGCACAGCAACGTGGATGCGTGCCAAATGCATCCAGCACGTGCCTATCCAGCTGCACATGCACAGAGTGCTACACATAAGCAACCAATTGCTACACATCTACAAATCTTTTCCCAAAGCCAGCACGTTTTTTAAATAAGCCAGGAGGACATGCAAGACTCTATCAGGTGTTAGTAAGAAGATAACTTTGCTGCAAATACTTTTAAATACTGTCTTAAAAAGCACTGAAACTTTTCAGTTTACAAATGGAGTATATCTGTATAATCTAACAAGACAGACATTCTGCCACTTTGTATCTTTGTAATAAAACTACATGCATGGATAACTTTCTGCCCAGCCTCTCTGCTCCCATTTTGGCCAGATACATAGCACTGTTTAAGCATGTCTGCATTTGTTTGCCACTGATTAATCAGTCAGGCATCATTTTGCTTGAATAAATTACAATCCTCATGCATATATGCAAGGCATGTTTTTAACTGACTATTTTGTGAGGTGTTAAATTTTTAAGTAGTTCCTCTTTTATACTATCTTTGTTTTTCCTCACTACCATGGAGCTACAGGTCATAGCCATGAAGAACTTCATTCATGCACAATCTGCGTTCCAGAAATATCACTGAACTAGTGCAAAGAATTATTTCTCTTATTGTACCAAATGAATTTGTCTGCCTGGTTGAAAATAAGAGTATGTCTTAATTTTTTTCAGTGCTTTGGATCTACAGAAGTTCATGTATAATCTGCATGTACACATTTTAAACTACATCAAAATGTGAACTACCAAACAAATAAGGAGAGGACTGAAATTTCAAGAAAGCATATGACTCAGTAAAACAAACAAACAAACCCCCTCCACCTTCTCCATGTGATTAGCAATGTACTTTTTCTGCTCCTTTCAATGTCTTTGAAATGGAAAATCCCAGGGAAGTAAAATATTGATAGCTATTGTATAAGTTAATTAACAGCTATGGCTAAACTTAACCTCAGTTTTCAAATTTGACAAATTAACAGTTTTAAACTCTGAGGAAGTTAATCTTTAGTCTCAAATAGTTGTGTCCAACTCTTACAAGGAAAGAGTCAATGTATGACTGTCAGCATTAGTCACTCATGGAAATGTACCTGGTGAAGTGCAGCCCCAAACTGCAGCTGTGCACAGCACTGTGCAGCTCCCTGGGTGCAGTGGAAATGACAAACACTGCACATCTTTTCCAGAAGATATGGGGGAACAGGGTGTTGAATGAGGACTGCCACCACAGTCATCCCTGTGACAGTGCACAAGTGACTTGGCTGTCACCATGTTTTTATCAGTGCTCACAGAGGCAGACAGTGTGTGAGAAATCATTCAGCTCTCAAGACAGTCGTGCAGCTGGGGGAAGGATGCATTTGTCAGCATTCCCACATATCGCCTTGGAAAGGGCACTTTGCAGTGGAAAGCACCAAGGACAGCCCACAGCGGGCAAACAGCGACTTCCAGCACGGAGGGGGTGGGAGGATGGTGCTGCTGCCACCACTTCACTGTCAGGTTTATAATATAAACAACACGCCAAGAACTGTCAAAGAAAACTTACCCATCCCAAACTTACACTTCCTGGATGTCCCCTACTTAGCACATATTTTCTGGGTCTGACAAATCCAGGCTAGTGATTTGACTGCCATTTCCCTCATGTTCTCTTACTTCCATTTGCATCGTCCAGAAAAAAAGAAAAAGAGATGTGCAATTTCATGAGGAAAGGTGCCACTCTTCTCCTGGAGCATATGGCAAATGGTGAGGAGAATTTTTACATAGTCTGTATGCTTATCAAATGTATCTTTCTTTTCACCACAGAGGGCTTGGGCATACAACAAAGAGTGACACTTTTTCTGTTCAGGTCAGTATGGCAGAAAATACAAGAACTGGAAACCAGAAGAGCCCAGGGAAAGAAGTTCAAACATGTGCCAGAGTCACTGCACAACAACACAGAGCTGCTCTATGTATGCTCTCTCATGTATGCTCAGTTCTGTGCACACATCTTGAAAGACACACAGAGATTTAGTATGCAGTGTGGTACATTGCATGGTGGTTACTGCATGGTATGTAACTACAAGTTGTAAGATAAAAGTTTCTCTGTTCTGGGCTATTCTGTACAGTAAAATCTGTGTAAGCAATACTGACCTTCTCCTGATGGGGAGAAGTCCATGGTATTGGACCATGAAGGAGTATTTTTCTTCAGAAAATATGGAAGAGTGAGTTCCATATGCTTGTGAAGGCCTGGGGTCTATGATTCCAGTGCAAGAATTAACAGCTACTGACTGGAATGCAGTATTACTTTGGATATGTGAATGGCTCTTGCCTGGAATTGCCATATCTTTTTCCTTCTGACACTGTAACGATTAAATTTTATGAAAGTTTGCAGCTGGACTTGAAGATCAAGCTGCTATATATGTATAAATTAATAAAAACAAACAAAATGGAGAAAAATGCAACTATTGTATTCTTGTTTTAAAGAGAATCATCATGGATATCTGTAACAGCTGTTACGTTTTGTGTTTTCTTAAAATGAGATCCTACTTCTAATTGCTGGAATATATAAGCTTAAGATGGTGCCTTCCCCAAGAACACTGGAAAAATGCCATGATGAAATGTGGCATACCAAAGAAAGAAATTATAGAAATTCTCAATTTCGACTCATAAATAGCTTAAATGAAGGGTAATATTACAGCACATCCTCTGTTGATGGGAGGATGAAAGTTGTCGTTACAATTTCCTAATAAAGTAAGATTATGAAACACATTTGGTTGTTTTTTTCAAAACTTTCATGGGTGTCAATGGTTCATCAGTTGTTAAATGCACAATACTGCCACCTTCTGTATCCAATAAACAGCAAATTACGTGTTATTCTACATGTATGTTCTGCATAAGGAACAGTGGAAGTGCTACTGATGACAACTCCTTCATTTTAAGAGAGTCTAGGATCTGGCACATGGTTAGGCAACAGCAGAGAGGTCGTGGTCTAAATATTCATTGGTCAAACGGCAAATGTAACTGCTGACTCCAGCAGTCACATGCTTGCTTTGAGCAACTTCACTGAGCTTCAGAGTAAGAAAGAGGATACTCATTAAGCTGTTAATGAACAGCACAGTCAATTAGTCAGATTTTGACAGAGCCTGCTGTGCTGTGCTTCACCATCAGCAGCTCCGGCTGTTCCTGCAGTGTACTACCTCCAGGATACAGGAAATAAACTCCTACATTGTGGTTTAGGAGAATAATTTAGACCTTAATCAACAATGTACATTATTAATAGATATGCAAAACATGCCCAAATGAAAGCTACAAACACACTGCCTGTGAAGGCTGCAATCTATCACTCCTGTCACAGAGGAATTGATTACTGACAACTTGCATATTTCCACCCACCATACCCATGAGGGTCTGTGTGGAATAGTTTCCTGCCATGAAATGTGTTTATAATCAGGTCAGGTACTATGCCTCAGAGACGATGATGGGAATACATCAGCAGCGTGAACTAAATAGATCAATGTACCACTCTGGTGTGCTGCTGCTGCTGCTGCTCTGGAACTGTGACTTCCCTCAGCTCTGAGAGGCTGTGGGCAGGACAGCCACGCTCACAGCAGCCAAGGGACACACCGAAAGTTCACCTCATAGCAGGCACCGAACAGCCCGCTCCCACACATAGCTCCCAACACAACCAAGCCAGCTCGCACAGAGAGCTGTGGGCAGCCAGCCCCTGCCCGGAGCATCACTGTATACTGCCATGTGGGCAGCAGCCCCTGCCCGGAGCATCACTCGGTGCTGCCATGTGGGCAGCAGCCCCTGCCCGGAGCATCACTGGGTACTGCAGCAACACGCCAGGCAAGCTCAGGCACCACTGCACAGGCACACAGCTACCCAAGGGGGCTGAGGACACCACACAGGCAGGCAGGGCTGAGGGAATTCCGCCTTGAGGAGGAAACTGAGAGGACACCTCATCAACTCATATCAAAAGAGGGGTGTCAGAGGATGGGTCCAGCGGTGACCATACTCTCGGTGGGGCCGAGCAATAGGACAAGAGACAACGGGCAGAAACTAATGCACAGGAAATTCCACCTGAACATGAGCAAGAATTTCTTTACTCTGTGTGACCAAGCACTGGAACAGACTGCCCAGCGAGGGTGTAGAGTGTCTCTCACTGGAGATATTCAGGAACCGTCTGGACACGGCCCCGCGCCTTGCGATGGCCCTGTTTGACAAGCAGGCTGGAACAGATGACCCACTCTGGTCCCTTCCAACCTGACCCATTCTGCGGTTCTGTGACAACGGGACGTTCCGTGCGCTCCCTCGCTTGCGGTCTTTGGGAGATGGGGCTCCCGGGCGCTGTCTCTCGGCCCCGGCTGCCGCACGGACCCCGCCGCCCTCAGCCGCGCGAACACGGCGCGCGCCCAGCCCCGCGCGAGCCGCCGGAACCGATTGCGCGCCCTTCCGCCGCGGGGTCACGTGACGTCCCGTCGGCACCGCAAGATGGCCGCGCCCATGTTGGTGCCCGAGCCCCCCCTGGGGAAGCCGAGGTGAGGCCGCGGCCGGGCCGGGGCCGGGACCCCTCGGGGCAAGGGGAAGGGCCCGCGGGTCCCTGCGAAGAGTCGCGGCCCGGTCCTGGCCGGGACCGCCCGAGCGCGCGACGGCCGCGGCTGAGGCCGCCCCGTGGCCGGCCCCGGCAGTGGCGCAGCTCCGCGGGGCCGTGGGCCGGCGGGACGGGGAAACTGGGCGCGGTGGTTCGCGGGACGGGAGCGCGGCCGCGCCAGCGGGCCCCGAGGCGGCGGAGCCGCGGGCGGAGGGCGCTGCCGGTCCCGACCCCGGCCGGAACCGGGGTGAGCGGGGCCGCCGTGCCCGCCCGCCCGAGCTGCGGCGGGGCGGGACAGCGATCCGCGCCCGGGAAAGCGGTGGCCCTGGGTGATGTGAGGAGAGGCAGCGGCATGTGCGTGCCCGGGCTGAGCCCCGGCCAGCCCCGCCGCCGAGGCTGTGGGCCAGGGCAGCCGTGCTCACGACGGGATTGCCTGGTCGGGGTCTCCGGGTGTTTGCCGAGGCCCGGCCCCGGTCCCGTGCGGCTGGAGGGAGAGGCGGACCCCAGCCCGGGAGCGGCTCGGGCGCCGCTGCTCCTTGCGCGGAGCTGTGTGCGCACCTCCTCGTGTGCTGGCCTGGGAGTAAGGAGAGTTCCGCCTTCCCGTCCTTCTTTGGGTCTCAAATAAGGGAAGCTCCCAGGGAACTGGGAAGGAGCTTCTCGCTTGTCTGCCCCAGGCACCTACTGAGGGATGCGATCGATCCCTTTTAGGCAGGGACTCGAGGTGAGAAGCTGCCAGGCTGGCCGGGTCAGAGGCAGAGGGCCCCGGTGGGGACACTGATGTGTGCGGGCAGGTGCTGCTGCCGGGACAAGCACCGTGGTGTCACCTGGGCACGCACAGGTGAGGTGCACACGGTGAGGATGTGAGCAATCCTGGGCAGGATTGGAGATGTGGGTGAAGTTCTGTTTGGCTGAGTTACACTTGTGGAATTTCTTAAAATTACACACTCTGAAAGGGGAAGGTTTTGATCTCTCATCAGTGACAAGAGCTGGCTGGGAAGAGGAAAGATATAATGAAACTTTACAGAAAAGAGCTTGATGTGAAAAGGCTTTTTAGACATTAGAGGAATTTTAACACAGTGAAAACATGGTGCTGCTTGTAGACAGCTGTTCAAAGCTGTCAGACAGGCAAGGAAGAGTCTGGCCAAGCTTCTGTAGCAGAAGAACAGTGCTGAGCATTGTCTGTGGGGTCTGTGGGGTCTGTGGGGTGTGTTTTGTTAGCTGTGCATTGAGACTGCTGCCTGTGGCGAATATCAAAGGAGAAAAGAAAGGACTTGAAATTTCATGTTGTGTAAAAGAAAGACTGAATGTCCTGAATGGTGTACCGAAATTGTAGGGTAGGAGATCCCCAAGTTTTTCTCCCTTATCTTATCTAGTGACCAAGTTTCAGGAGCTGAAGGAGATTTCATGGAGTTGGTGATGATGTCGAATACTGCAGAGCTCAAAAAAGATGAGACCCACACATGTGTGGTGTCCTTTTGCTGCTGCCCACATGCAAGTCTGAACAGCACAGCCACAGATTTACAGATTTCATTGTCGCATCGGATGCTGCTGTGGAGTTGCTGTTTCATATAAATGCCTGCTAATTTTGCAGTTTGTGGGATTTTTTTACTGCTGAAGGAAATTAAGTGCGTGTATGACAGTAAGAATTATTTGTTTGGCTGTTTTAACATAAGTAATGTTCTCTCATCTTCAGCCATCAAAAGTACAGAGCTATTCTGAAGAAGGAGAAGAGGAAAAAAAAGCGGCAGGCACTTGCCAAGCTAAGGGACTCAGGTAACTGAAGTATTTGCTACTGGCAGTGGAACTACAAGTGATTTGGGTTGTTTGGTTTTTTTTAAGGATATCATTTTGTCTGTCTGTGTTGGCTGCAGCATGCAGTTATGTAGATGCATTGAATTGTGTTTTTTCTCAGAAGCTGCAGAAAAAGATGAATCTGTGTCTGAGGAGGAAGAGGAGGAAGTGGAAGAAGAGGAAGAAGAGGAAGAAAAAAAACTTGAGGCAGAAAGGTGAGAAATCTAGAAAATTATCAATGCAATAAGCACTTTAGTAATCAATTGCATTTTAGTACTTTGAAAAGTTTGAATATAGTCTGTGAAACACAATTTTTATTGAATATGTCAGGCTACACAGTCCTTTCCTCTAAAGCCTGAATGATTCCTATGGAATTTTCTCTTTTAAATAAGATTAGAGAAGTTGCAGTTATTACTGTAGTAATAAATTTGAATTGTATTTATGACAGTTGCATCAGCCATGGGTAGTCCTTAAGCTGGTGATATAAGTGGTGTCTGGTTCCTTTGGTAGACAAAAACTACACGAGCAGTGGTTGCTGAGAGAAGAAAAGGCCCAAGAAGAGTTCAAGCTAAAGAAAGAAAAAGAAGAGGCTGCAAGAAAGCGTCAAGAAGAAGAAGAGGTATAAAGATGTGAAACCTTAGAGTTGTGCTTGGCAACAAGGTAGACTTAGTGTAATAACTTTTATTGTTTCGTGATGGACCCATTTTTCTTGATGCTGGTGTGTTTGAAAGCATAGACTCTCCACTCTTTTGTATAGAAAAGCAAAATTGAAAAGAGAAGAAAACAACAACTCTTAAAAGGGTTTTTGTCAGAGAAATAGTTGCTTCTGACTGGATGAATGCTTAATGGTCAAGGAGTTGTAATGCAACATGGTCGTTTGGCTTTGACTGATTGTAAAGCATTGTTCCTTAATCTATTTTTTTACTATAAAGAGGAAGATCAAAGAAGAATGGGAAGAGCAGCAAAGAAAAGAAAGAGAAGTGGCACAGCAGAAGCAACAGGAGAAGAGAGAGAGAGAGGTGATTCCTGGTGGCGGGAGGATATACGTGTTATATATCCTGTGACATGATCGGATGCAACAGTTATGCACGTTGAAGAGGGATTTTGTTATAATTAGCATATGCATTGGTTAACCCATTCTGTCTAAGTTACTAAACCATTTTTCAGTGTTAAAGAGCATCCAGGGGGGTCCATATACTGAAGTGTATCTCTTGTTAACACATCTGGTTGTTCACAGTATGTCATTGTTTACATCAGGTAAATACAAAGGTACTGTGCCAATGCAGGTTCTGATAAGTGCACTTTCTGCATCGTGTGTTAAAGATAATCCTTCCTTAATGTCCCAGTTGAACACAGTCAGTGCTGAAGAGAATGCCCAAAGGATATGGAATATGGAAGTACATTGCTGCTGTTCCTTAACACAGTTCTTAATCAAAAGATGTGTTACAGCTCTTCTTTACCTGACTCATCCAACAGGACGTATCTTTTTTCAGAGCTCTTTGGGTGGAATAGAAAATGATATTGAAGATACAAGTCATTGATAACATTTCTGTTAATGATACATTCTTCTTAAGTTTTAGAAGTTCAGTGACTTGGATGTAAGATGTCCCATACAGTAATCCAGTGTGAGGACTGACCTCTTATTGCCACTGAAAAGTGACTGCAGCTTTCTAGGATCTGGTCATTTTAGATTCTCCACAATCAGAAAGTTTCCAGTCATTTTACTGGGAGGTGTCTCACAGCTGTGTCTGACAGCCACAGCAGGAAAAGAGTCATGAGCAGACAGTTCTGGCTCTTTGCAGTTAATGGTTGTGCCACTGATTATGTAACTCTTCAATGAGGGATGCCAAAGAACAGCAGTTATTGTATTTCCTGTCTTACTTCCTCTGGTGTTCAGTTGTCTGTTTCTCTCTGCAGAGTAAGGAGAGAAAACGATGCTCATGTCCTTTATGTAGGATTGAGATACAGTTTGGAGAGAGTTGAACCGTGATAACAGAAGGATTTTTTTCCTCCCCTCTGTCTTTGTGTCTGGTTTTGTCCAAGCCCTCAATAAGATAACTGATGTCCCTGAACTAGATGGAAGCTTTCTTTTTTGTTTGGTTATTGGATTCTTTGCTTTGTGTTTTTCTGAGTTATTATTTACAGGGATAGTGAGTTAAATTGGCTCATAGAGGGCAACAACAGGCACTGAGAGGGAAACTGATTGCCCAGCCAGGAGCTGAGCCACCCATTTTAGCAGCAGAAAGTTCTTTAATTGATTTTTCCTGTGTCTTGAAACAGCAGTTTATTCAAATTCTAACAGCGATTAAAAAAACCCCCTGATTTCCTTCCTTAAAATGAAGAAATAGATTTTCTGGTTTGATGGGTGGTGGTGGTTTGAGGCTTTTTTGGAGAGGGTGAAGGAGTAGTTTTGGCTTTGGTTTTTTTTGTTTGTTTGTTTGTATGGTTTGGGGAGTTTTGATTGATTGTTCTGTTTTGTTTTTCTTTATTAGGGTGAGTACTATCTGACATTCTGGTGATCAGTACCAGATGCTGTCTGGGTCCTCATTTTTTGCATTGCATTTTTATATTTTATTTGCTCTTTTTTAATTTAATTCATTTTTTTTCCAGATTAAACTGGTCCTAGCTTATTTTCTTGTATTGATTATGTTTAAATGTCTTTTTTCTAGGAACTTCATAAAGCAATTTATTAGAAGTAGTGTCCAACCAGTTTTGGAGAGTGGTGTTGCTTGGCTCAGCCTGCTTAGAAAAAGGAAGGGAATGAATATCCTCATTGCTTTCCTGTATTTGGAAGGCTAGATATGGTTAACTTATGATATTTAAGTTTCTTACCAGTTACATCTCTTGCTTTATCAGAGACTCACTAAGCACTGTGTTTTTCTGGCTTCCATGTGTATGTTAAAACATTTCCTGCAACTAAACGATTATGGGCTTACCTGTAACCAGGCTGTGTACTAGAGCAGGAGATAGATTAAAACATCAATAGTTCAATGATAGTTTTAAAAAAGAAAATTAAACTTTTATGTTGTCCATCCTTTAGTTTAGAAAATCATCTATGTGAGGGTCTTGTCTGATGTATCCTTTAACAGCTTTGTAGTACATGAATTGCTACAGAGCCAAAGTAACTCTCCTGTTTTTAAAGCAAACCCCATCACGCTTCCATTATGCATAATCACTGAGCATTGTAAATTAGGTTCTTAACTAAAGAAACCAGATGTTTTGGCTATCCTCAGGGTTTTCACTAGTCCTGTGTTTGCACCATTTGTAGGCAGCTGTGCAGAGGATGCTGGATCAAGCTGAAAGCCAGGTATGCTCAGAGACTTTCTGAAAAAGAACTGAAAAGTAATTTAATTTCCATCCGGTGTTTGCCTTCTAGCATGCTGTCCATCTGCTCTCGAGAACCTAATGGCCTGAATAAATTTAATATATAGTGGCTTGCATGAGCTGTAAACAATTATTTACTGGGTGGAACATAATTAAGCATATTTCTGGCTGGTTGGTGGCAGCACAGTTGTGCATGCTGATGACTGTTCAGGAGGTCTGAGTCAAAATGAACCTGGAAATACTGCTGTGTGCTGTTAAAAAACATGATGCATGATGGTTTATTTGTGAATAGTAATTCTAAATAAATCTCTCAGTCCTGGGTGGCAAGATAAACTTGTCTTTTTGAGCAGATGTCAGGCTGTAAATAAGAGGATTCAGTGGTAGAGGAGGGCACTGATCCTTAAAGAAAAGAAAAAAAGGTGGGGGAGGGAGAAGTTTGACTGCTTGGATGCCTGGAAGAGCACTGATCTCAAGCTGGCAGTATATAGAAATAAAACTGCAGTTTTCATTTGAATTTTAGAGATTGCCTTAAAGAATAATTTGGCTTTTTATCCCTGTCACATGGTTAAACTTGTGAAGATTCTTGCTCTGTTTAAACCACTGCATGAATCTGAAAAATAAGTTTTAACGTGGTTATCCACTGTTTATTGATTGCCACAGGTATATTGGAGTTACATTTGGTTCCAAATCATGTTTAAACAGTTCTTTAGGTAGGGAATCTGTTTCATAAGATGGGTAGGAAACTGCTGTGAACTGCTGCCTGCCCAAAGCTCAAGATGCATTAGCAGTCATGTCTGCAAAGGAATAGTCAGAAATGTGGTATGTTAGAGACTGCATTAGAGTATCAGTTCAGGGTTCAGTTACTGCTGACATAACAGGGCTCTTCTGGTGATAGAAAATTATGGCTGCAAGTCATGAACAGAATTGGTAGCTGGGTCAAATGCTGCTTGTGAATAAAAAGAATTTTCAGTTGATTTAAAATGAGAACTTAGGCCAGTCATCTTTACAGATTGTATGGTTAGAACAAAAATTCCTTTTTAAATATGTGTCTTGGCTGTAGTTATTCAAGGCTTGCAATTTGGTGAGGCCATTTTGAAATACAGAAATCGTAATGACCCAAGATGATCAGTACTGCCACTTTTACTTCCAGTGCTAACTATGAATGCAGTTTTTAAAATTCTGGCCCTTGGCAGGTACTTTTATTTTAGCCTTTTCTAGATGCATCATGTGATAATGATGAGCTTGCTGAGCTTTGGGCTGTTGCAGAGAAAAATAAATAAATAGTCCTAGCTTCCTCTGCCAGGTTGTGGTCGTTTTGGCTGGGGTAGAGTTAATTTTTTTTAATGGTGGCTATTTTTTAAATTTTTTTTTTATGGCAGTATGGGGCTTCATTTTGGATTTATACTTAATATAGGGTTAAAAATATGGAGATATTTTCGTTACTGCTGAGCAGGTCTTACACCTGACCCAAGGCTTTTTGTGCCAAGGCCTTTTCTGCTTCTCATACTGCCACGCTGGTGAAGAGGCAGAGGGGGCATGGTTGGCTGGGAGCAGACAGCCAGGACAGGTCACCCAAACTGACCAAGGGAATATCCCAGACCATCTGACATCATGCTCAGTATATAAGGTGGGGGGAAGAATAAGGAAAGGGGGGACATTTGGAGAGATGGAGTTTTTCTTCCCAAGTCCCTGTCACACATGGTGGGGCCTTACTGTCCTGGAGATGGCTGAACACCTGCCTGCCCATGGGAAGCAGTGAATGCATTCCTGGGTTTGCTTTGCTTGTGTGCCTGGCTTTTGCTTTCCTTCTTCAGCTGACACAGGTGTAAATAGTTAGACCCAAGGCACAATGCAGCTTTGAAGAACAGTGCTTTAAACAGGTTCAGCTTGCTTTGTAAAAACACAGTGCTCATAATTGCATGTGAATTCAGTTGTTAAGTTTTATTTTTGACACTCCATTTCTTTACTGTTTTCTCACTTTTGTCGATTTTAATGTTTCTTCCACAGCTGGAGAATGGTGTGAGTTGGCATAACCCAGAGCCCCCGGAGAATCTGGGAACAGAGAAGGATAGAGCGAATTGCCCATTTTATATTAAAACAGGTTCCTGCCGATTTGGAGACAGGTAATCCATTGAATATTTACCAGGATAGAAGTGTGTTCAGAGGCAACTTAATTAGGTCATAAGCAAACTGAGGAAAAATTGCTGCATAAAATACTTCTGTGTATTTGGATGTGGATTGAGAGCAGAGCATTGCCTGGCTGGAACTGAACTATTTATTGCTATGCTATATTATTGATGGTGCATTCTTTGAGTTTTCCTTAGCTTAGACTCATGCTGACAGAATGTATATGGTCTGTTATTAGTACAGGTCTGATATGTTAGATGCGAGTTTTTTTGTTTTCTGGTTTGCATATATTCAAATCCATATGGACTAAAGGAAGTTAAGGTAAATCTGCACACTTGGGAAAGTTGTCAGGTAGCTTCCAGAGTTCTCACTATTCAAGTGTGTGATACATTCAGTTGTGATTCTGGCACACTGACAGGGTGCCCCTATCTCAGGAGGGAGGTGTAGTAAAAGGCAAGAACAGAGAAGCTCATCAGGATGATGAGAGATGAGCAACACCTCTCTGGAAGTGGCTGACAAGTCCAGACTCAGCTTTCAAAGAGGACTGTGATAGATGAACGGCAAACTCAGGAGTAGGGTGGGAATGATTATGTAGAGTTTACTCAGGTGTCTCAAAATGTTTACTAGCTTTGAAAATGAAAAGACTTTCTCATGTGAAACAAAATGGCAAACTTGTTCACAGAGGACGTAGAGGAAGCCACAAATATAAATAAGTTTATGGAGAACATGTTGACTGGCAACCAGAAACAGTGATGACCCAAATGCAGCTTCTGGCTTGAAAATCCCTGGGTTTTTTGTACTAAGGAGAAACAACAGCTTATCAGGGAAGGACTCTGATATTTATTATATGGATCTTCAGCAAAAACTTATGAGGTTATTTTACTAACTTGTATCACTGAAACATGTGTGGTCTAGCTATTGTAGTTTTCTTTATCCTGGGAGTAATTTGTTCCAGTGTGATGTATATTGTGGGTAATTATAAAATAATGCAACTATATGGAAGCTTTAAGTTCACATCTTTTTTTTTTTTTTTCTATTCTGAAATATGTGTTGAATTCCATAATAAAAGTTTCACCAGCTATGTCACTGCAGACAGCATTTCTTTTCAAATGTCTGGGTCATTGCAGTATTTTTGCTTCAGTGGTCTTTAATGGAGATAACTTCCATGGATTATTTATGGATTACATAAAATTCAGTTTTGCTTTGAACTATGAGTAACCCTTGGAAAATAAATACTGAAAAACATCATACTCTGCCCTTCCTCTTTCATCCCTGTTGATCTCAGCTACCTCTCTTGCATCCTTTTTTTTTTTCCCTCACATACCTGCTTCCTTCATAATCTGGTCATTTTAACATCTGGTGTTGTCTGTAAGCTGAAGGACTGGTACAGCTAGGGTAGGAGTGGACAGATGGTTTGGAAGTTGTGAAAAACTGGGAGCCAGTGTTTTCAACAAATAACTGTTGAATCTTGTCAAAGCTCGCTGTATCCTGAAGAAGCTAAAGCTGGCTGAGTTTGCTACTACCAATTTCCCCAGTAATTCAAGCCCTGACGTTTTACAGTAATATTGGGATTCTTGAGCTATTAATTTTCCTTGGGGTTCCTTTTTTCCTGTCATGTGAATATATCATTTTGTGTACAGACAATATTAGCTGGGTTTAATATTTTGTGTTCTATTATTGAAATTGAACAGCAAAAGTAGGCAGCTTCTAAAATGTAAAAAAAAAAAAAAAAAAAAAATCAATTAATTAATTGTCTCCTGGTTTAGTTTTGGGTTTGGAGTTTGGATTTTTATTTTGTTGTTTGCTTTTTGAAGTCTAAGGGGTCAACCAGAAGGTGAGGGTCCATTTCTGACTGGGTGCAGAAAAACTTCCTAGCTTAAGTCTGGGTTGTAATTGTGCATTTTGAGACCTGACTTCCCTGCAGTTTGTCTGTGCTGTCCAGTGACATAAAACTAGACTAGTCTGGATGTTTTTCTTATCATGTCATGAAAAGGAGAAATGTGTAGGGGAGTGCATGACCCATTTGCCTGGGGATGTATTGAATGCGAATCACAAAGCACAGTAAACACAGAGAACATCTGTGTTCTTACTGAATCTAAAGGTGTCTAGGGGAGAACTGTATTTCAGCATGTTAGCAAGGTGGCCTGAATATGGTGGATGGTGAGGGACAGGTAATACTTTTATGGCTGCCAAGAAGATGCAGATTAAGATTCAACTGATTTAAAACAATCTTTTTGTTTTGTTTGTTTTTGTTTGTTTGTTTTTGGGGGGTGGGGGGTTTAGGCTTTTTGGGTTTGTTTTGTTTGTTTGTTTAGGGGTTTTTTGTTAGAAGTGGAAAAATACCAGTATTGTACTTATCTAGGTGCCGATCTAAATGTGCTGTTCTTTCCTCATTTCTGCTTTTCACCCCCATATGATAAGAACAAGTTCAGTAAAAGTTGTTCAACTTTCAAAAAGAAAAGCAGGGACTTGTTTTAAAATCTCTTTATAGAAAGACTCCTGACAATCTTTTAAGTCCTTCAGAAAGTGGGAACACATTAACCCTAGTAGCCTAAAAGAAATTATCTCAACTCTCATTGTAACACTGGTATTTATAGCTTTTGTAGTTCTGCTTTCGTAAGCAAGAATGTGTTTGTTAATGGCATTAAGGAAGCCTTAAGGTTATGTACAAACTCACTCCAAAAGATTTGGTTTAGTAATTAAAATATCTTGATCTTCCACTAATGGATTTTCTTTTATAATAACTGTAACTGAAAATGGCAAATGTTTGAATCTTCAACAAGTGTATCTTGTGCTAAAAGTGCCAATCTTTCCACTTTTCTCTCCTCACTACACCTGTCCAGGTGTTCTCGCAAGCATAACTACCCCACATCTAGCAAGACGCTGCTGGTGCGAGGGATGTTCATCACCTTTGGCATGGAGCAGTGCCGCAGAGATGACTACGACACAGATGCCAGCCTGGAGTACAGTGATGAGGAGACCTACCAGCAGTTCCTGGAGTTCTATGAGGATGTGCTCCCCGAATTTCAGAACGTGGGGAAGGTGGTTCAATTCAAGGTATGCATCTAAGTGCAGTTTATGAGCCTTAAGAGAAATTCTGCCCAGCATGCCCCAGCTAAATCCAGTGTGCACTAGGGAACTATGCAGTGACTTACAACAAACTGTGCATCTCTCATGTCACCTGTAAACTTGTCACTGCTCTTACAGAGCACCATCTTACTCTGGGTGAATCTTCTCTCCCATTCCCCTGAAGTGTTCAAAAAGCTTGTGCTTCTGTATTGCAAGTTATTCACACTGCTCAACAGTCCACTTAGTCATAGTTCTTTCTTTTCTTATCCTGTGCTAAGCCCCAGAGGGTCCATTAAGACTGTTAGACAATATAAATACATCTGAGCTATTGTATTTGGGCCTGAATGAATGATATAGTGGGGGTATGAAATGTATTTGAAGTGTACACCCAAACAGTGTCATTTTAGGACTGGCTGAATAAAATAAAATCCAATTACAATGAACTGAAAAAATATTTCAATAGGAATTTCAAAAAAGATATTTCAATAGGAATACTTACAGAAAGTTACATAAATTGCCTTGAGATTTGTCATCCATCCTTGCTTTGTGCATTTGGTTTGCTCAGTGTTTTGTACTGATTTTTTCCCATTGTTATTTCTTAAGGGGATAAAGAGGGATCTGTAAATGGAGATCTCAGATGAATGATGTGTGTTAACAGTCCCATGTTGCCCCAAAATATGCAGCTTGGATGGTGCAATCTCCTTGTATCAGAATATATTGCAACATCTCTTTCTGCTTGCCATCCCTGAGTGTTTTCCTGCAGTCGCCAGGAGGCACATAGTGCCTTTTGTTCTTTTGTGTTCATCTACTGACAGCTGCCTCAGGACTGAGATGGCATTAGCATTTCAAGTAAGAGGAAAGTAGAAAGAGTGAGTTTTCAGTAGTTGTATAATGAGCTTTATAGGTAGGAAACCTTCACTTGTTTGGAGGAGTGGAGTATCCCCTCCATATTTTGACTCATGGAATAACAGTTGGTTACTAGAAGACATAATAACTAATAAATAACTTCCCCTTCTAGAAGACAGGATGCAGATTCCCTATGGAGCATGGCTTGGAAAGCCTTATCAGCAAAGTCAGGTCCTTGGCTGTGTACTGTTCTGTGCAGGTGTGCTAAGCTGCAGCTGCTTGGGTTGCTGTGACTGTTAGTGTGGCTCTCCTTGGCTTCTGAGGCAATTGTGCAAGAGCAAGATGATTCTCATGCACATTGTTGCTACATTAGAGATGCTCCAGAATGACATGTTGGCTGCAGGGATCTTAACTGTGAATGAGCTGAGACTCCGTGACCGTTTAGAATCAGATTATACACCCCCCTTTCAGCTGACTTCCTTTTCCAGTGTAGCCCAAGGTTTTATTCTGGCTGTTTTTTCTGGGAAGCTGCTCCATAATCTGGAAGATCCTGATAAAACACTAGGGTTCTTTTCCCACCCAAAAACGTCTATGGCAAAATCATTCTCACTTGTTCTTGTATTGACACTGTTTATCTCAAATAAACACTCCTTATCCTGTAATACTTAATTATACAAATGCTTGTTTTTGTGGCTGAAGTCCTTTGCTGATCCAGTATACAAAGAGGTATTCCCTGAGGGTCAGTCAGGGTTCAGGGATGAAAAGAGCTGTTAACCTCCTTTGCTGTGGGTATTGCATGAGGCCTGCAGGCAGCAGAGGATGGAATCACAGTTTGCCCTGGAGAACACGGTTCCACCTGCTTGGACCTGCCTGTCTCAGAATCTTTTGTAACTAGCAGCCAGCTTTTTAGAGGTAATTTGAATGCTAAATCATTACAGATAAAGGTTTTTCAGAACTGTACAGTGGAAGATGGTGCCTTCAGTTTTTTAAACCCATTTCACAGGGATGATGTGAAGACAGATTGCTCTAGAGTCTCTTACTGTAATGAATCCTGCATTTCCACTTGAGGATACTACTAATTGTTGTCAGAGTGGGATTTGGCTGTTGAGCAGTAGGGTTGGCCCAGACAAGTGCAAGACAATGGAGTACAGGCTTTCTTGTGGACTAAGTGAAGCCAAGGTCTCAGAGTTAATCAAAGCATAATGCTGGAAATAGTTAAACATAAGCCAGAAAGCCTTTTTTTCTTTCCTCTTTTTTGTTGGGTTTGTTTTTTTTTTTTTGTTAACACTAAGTGTTCAGAAAAACATCATCTCTAAATTGATATGGATGAACTGTCATAAACGAGAATTGCCCATCTCAGATTGTGTGAGCTGCTGCACAGCATAAAGCTTCCACTGCCCTAACTGCATGTTTCCATGCCCTCAGGTCAGTTGCAACTATGAGCCTCACCTGCGAGGAAATGTGTACGTCCAGTACCAGTCGTAAGTACTCACAGTCTTACCAAGTGTTAGAACTAAACTCCAGAGCTGAGTAATGAGTAAGTGTTTGTATCATCCAGCCAGCTCATTCTCATACTGTAGTGGGAGCCCAGAATTGTTAAGGGGTGTCTGAAATGACTGTGTGATGGTAATGCCATCTGTTATTTTTACTTTTTAAAGGGAGAAGGACTGTCAGGCAGCTCTGGCTCTGTTCAGTGGACGATGGTACGCAGGCAGACAGCTTCACTGTGAATTCTGTCCTGTGACGAGGTGGAAAACTGCCATATGTGGTGAGTCTTGGAAAAGAGGATGTGTGTTACTGAAAGAGTACTCACTCATGGAAGGGAAAAAGAGGGATTAGGCTGTAGCTTTCAGATCTGCCTAATGTGGTATTCATTTGTGTTTGGAAGACAAATGTGCTAACTTGTTTGTGTAGATCCAGGAAAGAAAGGGAGTATTACACCATGTCACATAAGTGTCTGAATTGTTCTAGTGGATTTACCATGGTCTAGGAAAAAAGGTTTGGATTCTAGCTTTGGAAATAATAACCTTAAGGTGAAACTCCAGGAAGTACTAATTTATCTCTTGAGAAGCAACAGCAGTTTCTGTGCTATCAACAGATCTGAGCAGGAAATATAACATGTGCTTTATCTAGATTTACCTTCTTACATTAAGGTAAATAAAATTTTAATGAAATTAAATGAAAAGTTGAGTTAGTTCCAAGCTAAACTACATCTTCATAGCTGTTAAAATGCGAATTCCAAGAGAAGTACACAGTGAAAACTAATCTTGTGTGAGTTAAATTGATAGGTGGTCAGATGCATGTTCTTCTGTTTGGAGAAGCAAAATTCAGTTTATTACATTTCTTCCAGTTGGTACATAATGAAGAAAGAGATTTAACAGGTCTGGTTCATAAAAAAAGCAAACCCTAATCTGTTGCAGGCTTATTTGAAAGGCAGAAGTGTCCAAGAGGGAAACACTGCAACTTTCTTCATGTGTTCAAAAATCCAAACAACGAGTTTTGGGAGGCCAATAGAGACATACGTATTTCTCCTGAACGGACTCATCAGTCGTCTAAAAACTCTGAGAGGAGAAACAGATCGAGCCACCGCGACGACTACTACAGCCGGTCCAGGAGAAGGGGCAGCCCCAGCCCAGACCACTCCCACCGCAGAAACGGAGAATCTGAGAGGAAAAAGAGTCGTCGCAAAAACAAGAGGCGGCACCGGTCGGAGAGGTCGAGGAGCCGAGAGAGGAGGAGGTCTCACAGCAGGGGCAGGAAGAGGAGAGGCCGCAGCCGCAGCAGGAATCACAGTCGGACACGCAGCAGGAGCAGAAGCAGGAGTTCCTCTCGATCCAGGAGCAGGGGTAAAAAGAGATCAAGCAGCAGAGGAAAAAATAGTGAAACTCCCAAAACAAAGTGAGAATTACTTTCAGAAATCACTAATTGATAAAAATAGAGCTGACAAAGAAATCTTCCCAATAGGGCACCAGATATATTTGAATTTCAAATAAAGTGTTCTTGCACATTGAAATGTTTCTTCCTAATAAAGGAACGTAGTTTACTGTGTGCGAAGCTTGAGAAATTTAAAGTTTTAAGTCCTATAGAAGGTGTGAATGTCAAGTACTCTAGCTACTCTGTCCCTCTGAACTGCTGCAGCACCTGGATGCACACTGAGTATAAATAGAGAAGTGAAGCCTCTTTGGTATATGCTTATTTCTGTTATGTGTATGTTAAGTGTTTACTGTTCCTGTGAGGAGTTAGTACAGAACAGCCAGTGTGCAGTAAATTCACACCCCAGCACACTGCAGATCCAGGTCTGTGTAGATGAATGCCATTTGTATTTTTCACCTGTTTATTGGAAATCGTTTTCTAGACAAAGAAAATATCATCGTTTTATGATTTGGACAAAAGGGATCTCAAAGACATCACTGTTTGTTTGTACAATACTTGTCCAGTAGGAGCTTTTTGGTCATGAGTGTTGGATTTTCCTCTGCCCTGACTGAGCTGCTGAGCTGATTGCTTGTAGGGATTGCAGTAGACTAAAACCAAGTAGCAAGTACACAGAGAAACAATCAGTTTATTCAGTACCTTAATCCCCAAGTAAGAGTAGAAACCATGCAACTGTAATCCTTGAGTGAGGTTCGAAATGCTTTGCATACCTCTTGGTTGCACACCATTTGTAGGTGAAAACAACCTGCCTAACTGGTGCTGGAGGGGTGGAAAGTGTCCATCTGGGAACCAAAGATGTGATTGTGAAGGTTCAGTCAAGATGGCTGCAGAGTGGCTGAAGAAACTGAAGGGTTTGTACATGGAAGAACACTATGGTTTTGGGAGAGGAGGACTTGACTTAAAACCTTTTTAGGTTTATTTTACAAATACTTTAAGGCACCCTACTGCCTTGCTTTCCTACAGCCAAGGTGAAGAGTAGGGTACATAAAAATGAAATTATTGGGACAAAACCTTCTTGAAATGACAGCTACATTAGCGAAGTACCTGCAGTTAGATAAATGCTTACCAGCGTTTTTTCACTTTTATTTAAAAGATTTGTGTTGTTAGATGTACTGTATTTCACATGGCTTATCTTCAGGTTTTAACTTGGGCACCTCAATGTCCTCAGACACTTGGAGAGAGCTTGTGACATTGAAGGTGCAGGTATCCTAACAGTCTGTAGAGATACCTCCCTGTCTTTATTGCCTCTCCAAAGAACCGGGCTCCTGCCTTTAGAGAACCAGTCAGACCCCATGAGTAAGAAGCCTAAAGCAGACGTGAAGTGTTCCCAAATAGCAATTCATTACAACTCGCAGCAATGTAACCTAAACTCCCTTAGAAAATTGGAGTATCTGAACTTTACCAACAGCATTCCTCACAGCAAGAACATTTTTCCCCAGGATAGTTAAGATCGAGTGAACATTGCTTCTGGACATGATATATATATTTTTTTGCTTTTCTAAATGCATAGTGCACCTAGCATGCTGATTATACATTTTTCCTTCTTTATTCATGTGTAACTTGTCCAATATGGAATAATACAACGAAAGTGATGTTCAGTCCAAACCCGACTTTCACTATATGTTGTCACAACTGTAGGCAGAGCTGTAGCTTCGTTAATTTGATTAAATGTTTTAGTTATTAACTGATGTAGGATTTGTAATTAATTAGCTTAACTTTTGAAATAATAACTTTTTTAAAAGGCATATTTCAAAGGATAGACAGCACTACATTTTTAATTCCATTTAAAAAATTTGTTACTGCCAGTTTCTTAAAATGTATCTTTTTCTCTCCACACCTTAAAGATAAATTTTCCCTTGAGGTTTCTATTTTTTTATGGACACTCAGTTGTCTCGCTGGGTCACTTGCACCTCGTGTGGCAAACTCTGGTTCAGTTTGCAACCAGCAAGCCAGTTACATCCTCCATTCCCTGGGCTGCCCTGCTTCCCACAGCTCCCTGATGGGAGAGCTGGCTTGTGCCTGTGCAGACGCTGTGTGCCCCTCGTCACAGGGCCAGATGTCACAGAGCATTATCCCAGCAAAAGCAGCTGTCCAGCTCAAGTAAAAGTGCTGGAGTGGGTGGTGGGAACTTGTGACCAGTCAGGTGAAATAAGCAAACCAGGTCTCCATGGGATTAGAAACTAAGCGCCCACTAACAACCATGTGAGAATTTCCATGGATAATTAGGCTCCTTGTCCCCACAGGTTTGCAACAGGATTTGAAAGCTGAGTGGATTAAAAAAAAAAAAAAAAAAGAAAAAAAAAAAAAAAAAAAAAAAAAAAAAAAAAAAAAAGCCAAAACCCCAAACTTGCTCCGAAATGCATGTAAAAATTTATATATACTTTATTTCTGCTGTTACAATGGCTGAAGCATCAGCTTGCTTTTCTTGAGGTCTGGACCCAAACGCGCTCTGTACCTGTGCAGTGTAGGACTGGTAGCTGTGATTGCCCTTCACTTTCACACACTGTCTCTTTATTACACAGAATTTGAGTGCTGTAGATCTGACATTTAGCTTGCATTTGTTAGCATGAAACTGGGATTCCGCCAGTTTTTTAAGTTCAGAGTTCGTATTTTTCAGTATTGTTTCTCTGCTTCATAACCTTAAGTAGTGTTATATGCATGGTTTTGTGTTTCCTTATTATCTGAGTGAGCTGTATTATTCTGGAGAGACAGACTAGAAGTTTTTTAATGTTAAGCTTAATTATTTTCTTTCCTAAAGGGAAAAAGCCACAGAAGAACACAGAAAGAATTTAAATTTGTAAGGAGCATCCTATTCCCATTGCGTTATTCCACATATTCCACAGAAAAGGACCTTATAAAGTGAATTAATACGGGCCAAGTTTTGTTTTGTCTTTATCGACTTTTTAAAAACAGCAGCTTTCAAAAGACTTTTTTTCAGTTGTGAATTCTTCAGGGATCACAGAGGCACTTTGCAGTAATTCTGGCATTTACACAGAGGTTCAGGGTGGCAGTGCCAGGGCCTGCCAGATGCCCCACTTCAGTCAGCATGGGGAGCAGGTGCTGCTCCTGCCCTTCAGTGGAGGAGGAAGAGCCCAGCCAGGCAGCAGCGCTGCCTTGTTCAGCAGCACAAGGGGAACAGTGACAGCACCGTGGGAACCCCTGTAGGCATGGGCACTGTTGCTGCCCAGCAGAATTAAGGCATCAGGGAACTGGGCTTAACCCCTCGCAGCAGGCAGAGTGCCTTCCCTCCAACTGTAGCTGGTGGCCACTTCTGTGGATTTCACTCCCTGTCTGCCTGTCCAGAGCAGCAAACCCCCATCAGGGGCTGAGGAAGGATGGTACGTGTCTGTGTGTTGAATGCAAGGCAATTCTTATGGACACCCAACAAGGCCTTCCCTCTCTGCCCCCAGCCCCTGTGAATAGGGCACATTATCCAAAATGCATCCTCTCTCACTTTTATGTCCTGGGATGGCAGCATGGTCGTTTTGCATCCAGTCTGGCATTAGCATGTTCAGTGTATTGGAAACTGCCCTCCAGTTTACCAGTGACATTCCTGTGCACTAAATAACTTGGGTTTTTTTCTAAAGACATGCAAGAGCCTGCTAAAACATGCTATGGCTTCCTGTCCTGGATCAGCACTTCTTCCAAAACATGAAAGATGGAAGTTTATGATAGTTAATAACCTAAAAGCTTAATTTACTTTCTTACATCATCCAAAGCGTGCAGCTCATTTTGTTTTTACTGTAAGCTTGTAATTAAAATAAACCCAAATTATTCCACATATACTCCTGCTCAGCATTGATGTATCAGGTGAATTCAGTGTCGATGGCTGAAAACCAGTGTGACATGGACAGGCAACACTTTGTCGAGCCATGGGACAGACTGCAAAGCAAGCTGGACAAGCATAACCCATGGCATGTGGGAACTTGGCAGAAGCAGCCACAGGGTGACAATCATTGTGGCCTTACCCCAGAAGGAACAGCAGATGTTTAGGAAGGCCTATTCCAGTTAAAGACTTAAGTCAATGAAGACACTCAAGACAACAATCAACTTGCCTGAACAATCTAGAAATTCCTACTTATTCTTTAGCTCCCCCCAACCCTTCCACATGACAGGAAATTCAAAAACCAGAATTTCATTTCAAATTAATTTCAGAAATGCCCAAAGATGTCAGTTTTTCCCCATGCTTTTGCTGATAACATCAAGCAGTTAGAAAGGCGGAGAACAGATTCATCTGACATATTCTTGGTTGAGACCAGGATTTTAAACATTGCATTGACTTGCTCAGAATTCTATGAAAAGAGCTGAATATTCAGTCTGTATTATCCAGAAATCTCTATCAACATGTGGTTTAATTTTCAAGTGAAATGGTACTACCCCATCAATTTAACATCCACTTAAATAAATTTTGTGTTTAATGTGGCCAGCTTTCCAAAAACTTGCTAATTTATTGCTTTCTCTACAATTTAAATGGATGTAAATAACTAAACTTGGACACAGTATCCTCAGCATTTTTTAATGAAGTGCTCAAGAACAGGTTAAGCACTGTAATAAAATTTCCCTTTTTTTTTAAGCCAGCACTGAGTGGCCTCTTCTTTCCTCTGTGAATACAGGCACTAATTAGATATAAACACAGCAATGGTGTAAAAATGGACATTTATTACAACTAAACCAATGTGATAGACAGAGGTCAAACAGTTTGTCACAATCACAACGAAGCTTAATCCAGCCAAGCACATACAAGTGACAGTGAAAACTTTAAAAACCATGTTTAATACATATAAAATGGCTTCTGGTTTGACTTAAATCCATTTTACCACGTCAATCTCATACATAGGGTCCTTTTGCTACCCCTCTGCCCTCATCTATCTCTGCCCACTGTGCACTGGGGAATTGCCCTGGGACAAAAACAGTCTCTGGTCATGTGTAAATCCTAGACTAGGAATCCATGGACAAGTTCTAACGGCTTGAGTTCCCAGGCAGCACCCCGGTACTGCCACAGCAGCGGCACACACAGCCCGGCCCTGGCTGGCCGCTCTGTTGCTTTGAGGATCGATGCTGGGGTCTGGATCAGGGGCCTTAGAAGTGGCCACGCTGCACTTTTCCTTTGGCTGGCTACTTCTGAACCCCCTCTCCAGCTGGACACCAAAGTGCTGCTGCCAGCAGCACTGCCAGAGCCAAGCTTTGTGAAAACATGGCACTACTCAGGTGGAACAAGCCTAAACTCCTAGGGGAAGGTGTCTGGGTGGAGAGGGAGGGGACAACCCCCTTCCATAAGGACAGGCAACAGAACTTGGCTACTCCAAGGTGTAGACTCCCACTGTCTCCTCAAAACCACACAGGAATCACATTGCAGTGAAACAGGCTCAGTTCACAATTACTGAGAGTCTGCTCCAAGTGTCAAAATACTACTGAATATCATTTTACGTTATTTGTAGTGAATATACTATACAAACCTAACGTTTAAGAGCTCTCACTGCAAATTAGTTGGTTCAACTGTACATCACACAGGAGGATGTGGGATGTATCACTAAGGGATAAGCTAAGGGACGTATCACATGTTTAACGTGTTGCTCAAGAAAAGCAGTTAAATAACTCTGACACTTAGTGTGTCCTAAAGATACCTATACACCCAATAAAGCATAACCATAAAACACCAATAAATACAAATTAATTGGTAGACTTTGAAAGAAAATAATAAAAGGTCCCTTCTGTAAAGCTTCTTCTTTCCCATCTTCGAAAGTACTCAGTTTTCATTATGCATCTCTTTATTCAGTTAGAAAACTGACCTCCTTTCTTGTGTTTATGGTCAAAGCAAGCTAGTATCAGACCTAAAAACAGTTTCCTTATTCAGTCTGGATTGGTTTTCCTTTTCTCCTACATGCATTCCCTTTGGAGTATAGTAACTTGCACAGTTTTGCTCAAGGTAGCTACACTAAAATACACCTTTATGTCTAGTGAGATGATCAGTTTTCTTAAAAAAGCAGTTATCACCTTAACAGTTTTTTACCAGTTTGATATGCAGATCTTGGCAGGATTCTTTGGTATAATGACAAATTCAGTAGTAAACAGATATTTCTAATCTTTATGCAACAACTGAAATAAGCAGAATAATCACAAGTAGTGACTAAAATGTAGATGAACAAATTCTTTGGTTGCATAAACACAATTTCTACACCATAACATTTCATATTTGGAGTTGTCCGTGTAGTTTCTCTTCATTTAGGTAGACTATGCTTATGTCATAATGATACATTTATTTCCTGAAGTCAAGTTCACTTATTAAAAAAAGTAGACTTATTGAAGTCAAATGCAATTTTCCTATAAATGCAGTGAAGGGAAACACAGAGTCAATTTAAATCTAATTCCCTTTCATTTACAAATTTTGAACTTAAGTTTCTATTTTCCTTTAAATAAAAAAGTATTTTTCTTGTAGGGCTGAATGAAGCAGCTTAGCAAAACAGTAATACTGACAAACAGCATCTTACACCATTAGCTAAACATTACAATGAAGGCAGTGAGCATTTACAGTATGAAACACTGAGATGGCATCAGCTGAAGAGAAGATTTATGTCAATCCAATTTCTTCAAGTACACTACGTGGGGTCTCTGCTTCCTATGGAGGGAAAATTTGAGACAGTAGTAAATGAACACTGTTTCTACCCAGTGGCGCTGTACATGAGTTAGTATGGAAGATGCTGAATTGAAAAAGAAAGCTGGAAAGACATGAAAACGTGGAAGGAGTTGCAAACATGGTATTAGTTGCACTTTTCACGGAGCTGTTAATTAGATTGCCATGGTTCACAGGAATAGGTGGTAGATTTTATTGCCCTTAAGCATAATAAAAATAAAACAATTAAGATGTACCAGCAGGGAACAAATCACAACCAAGTAACAGAGATAGGAACTGGGGAGGGATGGGGAAAGATCTTGCAATGGAGTCAGTGAATTTTGTGGTGAATTGCTTCAAGGGTTTCAAAAATCTGTTTGGGAATAACAAATACATGGGTGAATGGAACTACTGATGCAACTAAGATACAGTATCCCTTAAGATCTTTATAAAAGAGTTTCGGTTTGTTTTGGTTTTTTTTTACACAGTGATCCCATTCTTAATTCATAAAACCAATGTATCTTGGTATGCCTGGCATCAAATTGATCCCTTTCAAAAGAGGGAGGAGTTTTCAGGACAGGAATTTTATTATTCAACACCAGGTGAAAACTTTAGGTTTTTTAATCTTAGAGAGATTTCCTTAGATTCAGAGAAAGTTGTTTAATACCAAATTCCAAAGAATTATCAACAGTTTTGTGTTCATTACTTCCATAGCATCTGAAAAGAAATGGTTTAAACTAGAAACATTTAAACTAGAAACATTTAAACTAGAAACATTAGGCTGAGCTTTTCCAGAAAAGCTTAACTAAAAGGGGATACTGTGTCCGTATTGAAACAAAAGCTTTAATATCAAAGAGTATGAATAAACTTACTTTAGCATCCTAAAACAAGACATGTCATGCAGAAGAAAAAAAAAAAAAAAGGCAGATAACAGTTAAGGCAGCCAACCAAATATTTTTCAACTGCTTTGCAAATATTTATTAGAAAAATAATGACCGTAAAATACAAATTAAAGCACCTCAAACCTTGCAAATAACATCAGAACATTCTCTATCAGCCCTGACTATGTGGCATAAAATGATCAAGCTTACCATCACCATTCAGCTCATGTATAAAGTGATTCAGCAGTGAAGGAAAAAGTTATAATACTTTAAGGCAACTTCATTCGAAAGTCACTCAGGACTTGGAACAGGCCATCTCAGCATTTTGAGATGGCTTCTAAAATCCAGCAGCAATTAAAAAAATTGCAATAAAAAGGGAAAGTTAAATCCCAAAACAAGATACTTGGTGTATTAAAGATGTAGTGTTGGGCTGGTTTTTTTCCCCTCACTGATGCAATGTTCAAATATTCTTATAACTGCAGTGACCTTGACAAAGCCAGACAGGATGGCAGGATTAAAGATTTACATGTGTATTTTAACAAATCCCCAAACGGAGGCACTGACTGAAGAAATGGCTATGTAGCATTTTTAATATAACTTTTTGTATTAAATTCCCAGATTACTTCGTTGCATTCATTTTAGAAGACACACACCCCCCCTATCCACCAAGATAAGGAATTATACTCAAGAAATTCTATACTGTTAACTAACAATGGCACCAGAACTCAAGAGCATTCTACAAGAATACAACTTCTCAAGCATTTCAGGGTCTTCAAATTATTTGAAATAAATTCACTTTTCAATTTTAAATTGATTAGACAGCAGTGGGCACTTAAGAGTTACTCAGGAGTGCAACAAGGTACTTACAAAGTTACCTGAAAACTAAGTTCTTTATAGCTATGAAGAAATACAGAGCAGTGCTGCTGCTGTTTTTAGAGCAGTTCAGTATTGTTGTTTTCACTGCCAATTCAAAGTCTGAGATGATTTTCAACAGGCATATACTTAAACAGTAAATTTCTTCAAGTAAATCAAGGTCATTGGCTAACCATTAAAAGCAACCTATTTCAAGGACATTAGCTACTTGTCCACAGATACATCACCTATAGAACTCAGGCATATTTTAATTTTTTTTTATTACTAAAGCAGTAACCTTGAGAAACGTGCCTTCTTATGTGCTCATCAACAATATAATCTCAAGGAACACCTAAAGGCTAATGTCTTTTGCTAGAGGAATAACTTCATTAATTATTACTTTTAAGAAACAAATAGAATGAATTATGTTTTGTTCACATTATTTGTTTTCCTAAGTGTCAAACATTTTATCCAATTCTTATGTAAAACATCCTGCAGTGTTACATACTACCTGCAGCTCAGAATCACCCAAGGCAAACAACACAAATTTGAAATATCAGAACAAAGATGAGGGAAAAAGTCATTCACATGAGACAAAAGTGCATGCAATACTTTATTTCAAACATGCCAGAAAAGCTAATTCATTACCTAGTCATTTAGAAGCAAGCAGCTGTATACAGATAACAAGAAAAACAGCATCTCATTACAGCTCAATGCACAGCATTTTAAGCCAACAGGCATGAAATAATGCAGGCTAAAGCAGCATTAACCAGACATCCAAACACATTGTTAATGGCTTACAGAAAAAAGGCAAACTTGGAAATGGAAAACCACTCCTATGATCTTGTTTTCTAAGATTTCAGAATGCTGCTAATCCAATCCAAATCTTTTGTCTAATCCTCTAAATCTGCCATTTTTATGTCAGTTTGACATTTGGAACGTAGTGCATTACCACATATAGTACATGGAACTAGCTTGTTTATGGTTCATTTTAGTAACTGCCTCCTTGATAACTCATGGAAACAATTTTCAGAATCAGCACTGGCTTTAGGTTACATGCCCTCTCACTCTGCCCACTTTTCAAGTGAATATACTTATATTCACCCCTGTGGCAGTTCTCCAATACACAAGGCAGCCTGCATTTAAAACTGGAAATGCCAATTTAAGAAGGCATATTGCAGGTATACTGTTAATAGACTTATATCTTTCCAACCCTAACCATTAGTGGTTGGGCTCAATAAGCTTAGAGGTCTTCTCCAACCTTAATGATTCTATGGTTCCATTATTCATTTGTAAAGCAATGATACTGTTCTCTCTCTCAGTGGCAGTAACTGTTAAATTACTCACAAGAGCGTTCTGCACATTTAAATACAAATGTTTTAATTTCAGATTTACCCATCATTCTCTTTGACCTAATCAGTTCTGCCTCCCTCCTTTTTGCCAGGTCAGTCACACTTGTGCCAGGGATAGTAGTATTTGCACCTTTAATTAAGATGCATGGTCTATGCAGAATTTCATTCAGCATCATTTAATACTTGTGTGTATATACATTTCACATGATACTTCTTCACTACTTTCTCTGTAAGTCTTAACTTCAACTGCAGACTTTAAACATATGTTTAAATACCACCACAACCTATTTAAAAGATAAACATGGGTTGAGTAATGTTACAGTATAGATGTTGCAGTATATAGATGTTTAGCTCAGAAAATGCTACAGAACTTTTAAGCATAAGACTTCAAGCTTACATACAATAAAAAAGTTAAATCATATGCCAACAAGCACAAGTTTTGTTGAAATGAGACATGTGAAGAGACAACACTGTAAAACAGAGGGGGAAGAGGAAAGTACAACAGCAGAGAATGGTTGTGGCATTCTATTAGATTCAGGATGACTGGATTCAGCAAGCTGATGATTATGTTCTGTCATGAGTAAGTCACAGGTCTATCTCCTCTGAAATTCTGCATGCATGATGAATGAAGCCATTTAGTACACTGGTACATTAAAGTATTCATGACGTGGCTACAAAAGAAATGTACATATTCTTATACATAATAGAAAGGTGGACAGATATGCAAGAAAACAAAAGTATCTTTCTATTGTATCTCTGACATTAAAAGGACATTCAATACAGAAATACAATATTGTATTTTAGACTACTCTAGATTTCCTGGGGGTGAGGGCAGTGGGGAGAATCATCATTTTACCCCCTCCCCCCATACTGGCATGCTGTGTCCAACAACAGACAGAACAACTTCACATCATAAATACTTTATTACATAAGCTCAGAGTTTCTTCTTGGTCAAAAAAAGTTTGAAGCTCCAGAGATGGAGCACCCTATCTATTACTTGTCTCTACATCAGGCATCAACTGTTGGCTTCTGTTAGAGACAGGCAGTGAGCCAGGTAGTACTGCAGTGGCATTACTGGTGACAAAAATTACATTTCATAGAAAGAGGGTCTGTTTAGAGAAATGGAGGCCTCTGATACACATCTCAAAGCAGGCAAAGTTTTCTTAGCTTTTGGATTATGCTGCTGAACTCAATACACTCTTGTATGACTGGCATGAATGTTACTATTCAATTTGCTGAAAGATGAGCTAGAAAGAAAGCAACACTCAATTTTAATAATGGAGTAACAGCAATTTAGGAGAATCAGTCCCATATATGCCAATTAAACTTTTTCTGGGATGAAAACACACAAAACTCAACTCTCTGCATGTCAGTTTCCATCTTTGATCCTGTACCAATTATAATCTTCAATCTATTTTAGTATCCCACTTCCAGAATGACAGCAGTTTTAAAACAAAACTGAGAGAGTTCCCATGGACTTCTAAAACTCTCTCCTCTGCGCCATCTGTTTATTTGCATGTCCAAGCTTGCATGTTTTTAAGTTCTATTCAAAAATTACAAAAAAAAGCACAATAAAAATACTCTAGAAGCTATACAGTTTTTATACTGTTTATCAGTAATCTGAAGATCATGTCACAGTAGTTTGAATTACTCTGACCAAGCTAACTACAAATCCTGTAGTTCACAAAATAATAGCACCTATATAACTCTGTGACAGTTACAAATAAGTCATATGATGCATGCTCTAATTTTTAGATTCAAAAGAATTTGGTATATAATAAAGAACTACAAATGTGAATTTCAATACCTCTCACATGATATAAGTAAAAAGCATCAGTTGACATTAAACACAAAACACTGAGGCATATTCCTAACTGGAAAAGGCATTGCATAATGATAGTGTAAGTTATTAGGGAGTAGGGGTTTTGACTAAAAAGAAGAAAGTACTTTAGAATTTCTGGAGCCTCCACAGACAAATATTCCCAGAAAGGTCCCTATGGAAAACTTCTGCTTTACTTACATTAGTGACTGTTCATAAAGAGAACTGAAGAACAGGCATACTGTGATAATCTAAAATGCCCAATTTTTATCTGGGAAATACATGCATACACACGATTCCCCTCTTCCTTGAAAAAAAACCTCATATGTTCCAGTGCTCCCCATCGGAAATGTGGAGCCATCAAACCTGGTGTCTTCACTGAAATGCCTGTCAAATCTCATAACAGATTTCTCCTTAATTTTACATTAGCAGCTCATTTTCTGGCAGTCCTATCAAGCTGATTGCAACCCACTGTTGTATTCAAGGATTATGTGTGTACACACTCTTAAGCACCCTCTTTGGCCTGGAAACACTGACCATGTCCCCTTTAACTGTAAACATCAACAAATAAGGCCATGGAAGTGCTCATTTCATGTACTTTCCCAGCTTGCACAGTCCCACACAGTCCTGGGGTATTCCCCACCCTGTTTGTATTCTCAATGGTTTATACCCTGAGGAATTCACTGTCTGATGTTAAAGTCATGGTACACAAAATAAGATGACTGACTCACATAACTGTTGAGGGATTAGTGCCTCATCTTCATAGAAATGTACGGCTTATTGATGAAACAAGATAAATTGTCAGATAGCAATAGGAAGAAAGCGGTTATTTCACTCCTGGTGGCTTTTTAGTTTAAAGGACATGTAAACACCACCTGCAACTAGACTAGCAACAAATTGACCTTGTAGAGGTGAAACTAAAGGATTAAATGGAAGGCAACAGAAATGGAGATCCAAAGTGGTAGCACGGCAATATTGAGAAGGGAAACAGTGGTGTTCCAGTGAGGCCTCTGTACCCCAGCAAGGACATCCAGGACCATCCCACATAGAGGGCCTGGCACTGTGGGCAGCCTGACAATCAAAAGGAAAATGAAATTTTGACCAACTGTTTGCCATCACAGAACTATAGCATCTCAAAAGTTTCAACTATGACTGACTGTTGTATTCCCCACTATACTGTCTCCAGAGCAGACCTCCTGCTGGTCTAAATACCTGGAAATACAATATGGGGAAGTGACAGCTGTCAAATTCCACAATCAGTACCTACACTACCTTGTCTTCCTTGGTGGGAATGTGCAGACCTCAAGGACATGCTTCACAGCCTCAGTTGTCGTCTAAGATAACGATCTAGATCTAATGATTTTATAAATTAGTTGATCTAGAAACTAGGAAAGAGGCAATGGTATCCTTACAGCACAATATAAGGGCAAACTAACATGAAATACCACCTCTGAAAAATTATCACTTAAAACTTTGGATGTAAACCATTTATCTGACTTTAACACAGAGGTCTTAGATCCTAGTATTGCCAGAAAAGTAATAGCTCTACAACACAAGCTGCACATTGTGGAATTGAAATATTTTAAAGTTACTAGAATTAATCTTTTTCAAAACAACATCTGTGTTTACAACTCATTTCAAAAAGCTAATAATATTCTGTCAGCCTGAGTCATTGGAGATGTTTTAAATTAGGAAAATGGTAGACTTGATCTGAGTAAACAAAACTATTTAGCCAGTCCAACCCAACTGACATTTTCTCAGCCAACACTGCAATGACCCAAACTAATTAAAAATCATAACCAAAATAAAATTAGAAGGGACTTAATTTAATCCAGTCCCCCAAACAACACACCTATAACTTTCCTGAGAGAGATTTCATCTATTAAAGGCATCCAGTGATGCTTTTATATTGTGCCCCAGGCAATCTACTTAAATGCTACATTATCATCACCACTGGAAAATTTGCCTAACACCTACCAATTATTTTCTTGCCGCAATTTAAGGCATTTTTGTCTGTAGCGGACAAGAAAACTGTGTTATTTCCTCAGGCAAGAGAGAAAAATTATTTATGTCTATGCCAAACTGAAGTTCAGCGTGTTGCAGGGCTGCCATTTTACTGATGACATCTCAGGGCAGTGACACAGACTTCATCAATACTTGGCATGACTTCTTTTTCAGGGCAAGTTTGCTTAGGTTATTTTAACTTCTTTTCTATCAAAACCAGCACAAAGCCTGCAAAGGCAAGCCATGTTAAACTGCACACAAAAGTTACAACTGCCACCTTTTGATGAAGACTTGGTTTTTTTGCTCAGCATCTAACAAGACCCTAGCTGGAACAACAGACAAGATGTGGGTCCATGGAATGTGTGCAAGTTGGAGAAGAATTCTACAGAAGCAGGCTCTGGAGAAACCAAGAGCAGAGGATGAGGGTTTCTGTTTAGAAACATCAAGTTTTTGCAGTAAGAAGAGATTCACATTTAACAAGCACTTCCTTAGCAATGCTTCAAAAGCAATTACTTTTACACTCTGCTTCTGAATCGTTATTAGGAAATATTTCTAATGAATGGCTGCTTTAGGAAATTGCTGTTCACTTGCCTTTTCAAGGATTTCAAAACTGTAGAGTAACTGTTTCCCAATCTTTGGTTAGTAAACTGTTCAGAAACTTCTGTTAGATAAGATGGGTTTGGGTTACAAGGGATATTTTAGGTTATTTAGTTCCAACCCTTGTGCCAAGGGCAGAGACACCTTCCAATGGGCCAGGTTGCTCAGGGCCCATCTAGCCTGGTCCAGTTTTTTCTCACTAGGGTATTTTTATTACAAAATTCTATTTGTACTTTCAAAGCAGAGCCAAGTGTTTTCTCAGAGAACCTAGAAACACTTACGAGGTCCTGAACATCTTCAAAGACAACTATAATGCTCTTACAAAAAAAAAAAAAAAAAAAAAAAAAAAAAAAGAACAAAAAACCAAAAAAACACAAGCAAACAAATAAAAAGAAGCATGCTCCATCAATGCTAACTCCAAGTCAAGACCTTGTCTGCAGTTTTCTGTATAGAGAAAACGAACAAAAAAAATCTTCAAGATCGATGCAAACAACAGAATTCTCAATGAGAGTATGAAACAGCAAGTTGTCTTGCAATGTTATTCACCAAAACATCTGAGCATATGCATAGACTTCGGCTCTAAAACATTGCCTCAACAGACCAGAGCAGACGGGTACGACAGCAGTGGCCTGCCTGCCTCTCTCCCAAAAGCAGTACAAAGATCAGTTGAGGCTTTGTGTACTATAACCGGATAGTAGGTGCTTCCTGCCGCTTAGCTGCTGCTCTGATCTGCCAGCTCAGAGGTGATAATCGCTCCGGGAGGCTCTGCTTCACAGGTGCCAATCAGTTGCTATGCAGCGAGCCAGGAACAACCGAGAGCCCAGCTTTTAGCAGTACGGATGGTCCTAAGAATCCATCAGAGGCTCCACCTCGCCACCACAAAAACGCCAATGCTTTAAACACATCTTGCGGCCGAATACTTTGTGTTGTGAAGTTAGAGCCAAAATTATTAAAAATTACTGAGTTCTACATCAGATAATCCAACAGTGTCTGTATGTTTGGCAAACTGCCAAACTATGCACATAAGGATTCAGTAATGTTTTCTTCCAGCACTGCAAATACAGGTTTGCATCGCTTATTCTAATTGCTTAAGGAAGCATTTCTTAAACTGCAGAGCTGTTATCTCTGAAGGGATGACCAGAATATACTGCTGCAACAAGCCATGTCACTTCCAGTACTATTCAGCTTCCATGGCAATGGCATTTAAGCATGCCCCTTCTTTCCTGGTCCTGCAGCGCTTTGAGTTCTCCCAACTGTTTGGACAAATGTTTGCAGGCACAAATCGTAAATACAGAAAAGAAAAGCTGCTGACTATATGTTTTTAAAAATTAGCAATTTGAATCGGATCAGATTAAATGGATCTGAAATCCAGTTCTAGAATGGTCATATAGTTTTTCTGGCACAAAGGAAAGAGGAAGAAAAAGGACAGCTGAAAACTCTGAAAGTCAATACTGCTGCTGAAGCTCCTTGCTACACTCCATGACTCAGGCCAACAGCAGGGGTGCAGCATATGACAAGTCAATTAGAACCTACCTATGCAAGCTGACTTGGGGGGTTCACAGCAGACAGTGAGTCAGGACAAGATGTGTGGAACACCGGCTTTTTAAAGCACCTAGATACAGTGATTTTTAAAAAAAAAAATAGGATGCAATTTAAGCTGCACTATCAGCTTTAGCAAAAGTCCTGGTTTGCCAAAAGCAGCTGCTTTTTACTTCCCTTTTCAATGTCACTGCTTTCTTCCTCCTGGCACTTCCCTCATGCTAGCCCTGCATGAGCTCAGGTTTTGAGCTAGGAGCTCACAAGCTAGGAGTCCCAGAACCACAGGGCAAGCAGATCAACACAACACAAAGGTGGCAGTAGGAATGAATCCAGCTTTCTCAACAAAACTCACTGTCAGCATGAGTTTGGGTGATGAGCAAACTGCATCCAGTCTCAAGACCATGACTTTACCACTGTAAAATTCTCTCAGTAGAAAGGAGAATTTCTACACAATACAATTTGAATGTATATAAAGATTTCACCTGGTTTTTCAAAATTATGCAAGGCTTACCATAAATTTCACCACATTCTCTATGGAACTACTTCTGAATATGTGGTTCATTAAAATTGCCACATGGAACGTGTAGTATGCAACACCCTAATTTACAAGAAAATCTCTCTAAAACAGCCAACAAAAAACCCCAACTTCTCATTCTGGGCTTGGTTATGCCTCAAAGAGGAACAAGGATTAAAGTAATTTAAAGTTGTATAACCAATTAGTTAAACATCAGGTTAATCCAAACACCAAAGCTATGAGTCAAACTCCTCCCCTTGCCCGAAGGCAACCTCCTTTACCTCAAGAGATCTTTCTTTAACCCAGATGATCTTCATTCCTATATACAAGCTGCAGCTCCTTACTGCAGGCAAATTATTCCTATCTCTTACTACGTGCAACCATCTATCTGTCCCTCTCCACTCAGCCCAGCAGCTGCCATTTCTATTTCTCCATATTCTGAGAAACCATGATGACCTTGTAAATTAGGGTCTGAACACAGTAACTATTCCTTCACTCCTGCCAGGGAGTACAGGCCAAAAAGTAGCATTCCATGGGCATCAGGCAATGCTACTGTGTTTAATTCAATGGAGACAAAGCATATTTCTTCAACTAAAGCTATGCCCATACACAGAATTCACCCAGGGACATACTGTAGGCAACTAAATCGGAGTTACACAGAATTATCTAAGCCTGAGCTTGTAGCTGCCAGAATTGGTCTTTCCAGCCATCTGAGATACAAACAAAGAAAAAAAAAAAAAAAAAGATTAGGACTCCTAACCTTTGTTCATAGCATAGGTCCCAAACAATATAGGTAGCTTTTTGAAGTTCTAATTGCAAGGAAGGTTTTACAGGCACAGTTTCAATTCTAACCTCACCATGAGAATGACACTCTTTGTACATGAACAGCACAGAAAAAGCAATAAAACTGGGGGAAAAATGTGGAAAGTACCAAGCTTGAGCACTTTGGTTTTTCTTACAGTTGTTTTAGAATATGTTCAAGCTCATACAGAAATTGTTTTCGACAAATGTCTTGTAGGCTGCCCTAATTCTTCAGGTTTAATATGCAAGCAGTTTATTGGCTGCTCCCTTCAACACAGATCAGTGGCTGTATCATACACCAGTAAACTCTGAAATGGTAAAAATACCCACACATCAACTGTAAATTTGGTTTTGAACACATTACAAATAGTTTTGTCTAGTATAATTATTTTCTTTTTATCTGGAAACAAAATTCTGATATTTATAAAGCTGCATATGAAATTAGATCTATTACCACAGTTCCACATTACAAAAGCCAATTTGTTTACTGAACTACTTGTTTATCATTATATCAAGTAAGCAGCAGACTAATTAAGTTTTCTCCAGCAAATCATTTTCATGTATGTCTTAAACTCGCTTTATGCAAATTAAAATCTTACCTTTATTAGTAGGACTGCCACAACGTATTCCACTTATGCTTTGGACAAAAATATGTTGCAATGCACTATATATGCAAATAAGCTTTGTTCTGTCATGCAGCATCCGGCATTTTGATATACAGTCAATTGCAGCAGCACCCAGTCTTTTTAGGGCCCATTTTCTTTGCATAGCAGATGTAAACAGCTCATTTTCCAATAAATACATGTTTATATGGGCTGATTGTAAGTAAACAAAGCCAAACATCTGTTTAGTTATTAGCTTTGGTATCCATTTCTCTAACTTGCATTATCTCACTTAATTATCAACACCAAGGAAAGCCAATAGAAGTCAGACATTTCAAGTTGATGCGGTTAGTACATAAAAGGAAAATAAAAGGAAACACTCAAAGCACTCTTCAAAGACCATCATGCAAGTGTTGCAGAAAGTTAAGCCCATCACCCATTTTCTGTTTACCCTTGCAAGGACTTAATTACACGTGCAGCACTCTTTGCATAGCACCCATTTAATCCATGCCACCAAAATGGTAAACTTGGTAGTTACCAATCATTTAGATGGGGTCAAAAGGGCTAATGCCTTAGATTGCTCTTAATCATAAGATATCCTCAGACAAACCTCCCCAGTCTTCATTCTGGCTCTACAAACAAAATCAAGCAGCAGTGAAAATGTAATATCAACTACTAAATTAAAAAAAAAGAAAAGCAAATAAAAACCCAACATCCCACCAATCATGTACAGCTTATTTACATATAAAAATAAGACTTAAAATATTCTAAACTATATACAAAAGTAAATTCAGTTATTTCACACTTAAATCTGTTTCAGCTATTGTTATTCTTTAGGTTAATACAATTTTAATAGGTTTTCCTGAAAGTCCTGCAAGTTAAGAAAGCAAATAAAAATGCATCAGAAGAAAACATCTGTTCAAAGACTTAAAGTAGATGCATTAAAAAAACCTCTGAAGTCTATTTTTCATTCCTTAACCAGGTAAAGGATATTGGTACCTTAAAAGAGTAAGTTGTAGAGAGTACTTTAGAAAGCTTCAGTTGTGCATGAAGGAATATTAATTCAAAGATTTTATTTTTTAAAGAGACTTAAAAGCAATTGTTCATTATTGGAACAGATTTAGAGTGTAATAGAATAGGATGATACCAAATTTACATATATTTCATTCAGCGATTAACTGTCATACAGTATTACTATTAACATTAATATTAAAATAAGACTTGTTTCATGAAGAAAAATAAGTTTCATTCAACCTATCTTCCTTAAAGTAATTTAAACAATTTAATTCAAAATTCATATTTATTAAGTCACCATTGCTACTTGCTGAGTAGTCACTTTCGTGTCATATTGCTTAGTGCAAAAAAGTTCAACATTTTCACTTTAATCAATCCATCTGTTAATCAAACGTACTTAGAATTCTAAAAGAGTTGTGAACAATAGATCTTCTCAGGCTTTTTTCTTCCTTTTGATACCAATTTTTCAGCCTTTATAAAATTTAATATACAGACTTTTATTGTATCTTGATATCCATCACCAGAACTACTACCGTTGCTAGACAGCTTGGCAACAAAAAATATAGCTTCTCTCTTAAAAATAAATAAAAGCCCTAAAACATATACCAGCAATGTGCCCCAACATCTGTACAACACACAGAGAAGACCACAAAGAAATGAGAATCTAAAACGAAACACAACAGGATGCCTCCTGAGGACATCCATATTCTTTTCACCTAATATTTTCTGGGACTCTAAGACCATCTCACAGGCAGTGAAAATTCTAGGAAAGGGGAGTAGCACTGCAACATGGCACATCATCTCAGACAACACAGTAAAAATGGCATTTTCTCCTCACAATCTCAAGATCAAAACATTAACATTGGTCTTCTCAACATTCTGCCACATCCAGTGAACTTGTTCTATTAAAATGCAGATTAATGTGAGCATTCAGAAAAAGCACCTGATTTTGAAGGTAAGATACTCCTTACTCTCAAGCAACCTTCATTGCCTTCAGCAATTGTTCATTGAATTTACTGTGTTAATTGACAAGCAGCACATGAATAAACTGAAAACAGCTATGGCACATGCAGCAGTGCTAAAATTTTCATTGCATCACTCTGACACAGTGCTGCTACTGCTGAGGACAGAAGAATGTCTCTGGAAAAGAATCTATCAGTTCAATGCACAGAATAAATACACCCTTACCAGAATTACAAGCAATTACAAAGAGTTCAGTGTATTGTTAATATTCCCTCAACAGTTCTACAATAATTGCTTAAATCAATAAATGATCAAGTTCACAGTTTACAAACTGATCAGTATTAGAACTCACATCGGAGAGGATAGAGTAGTTATGAGACAGCAAGGACCGCTTATGCTAATTTGTCGTATTTTTAACTGAAACTTTCTGATTCGCAAAGTTTAATGAATGCATATTTAAAACTTTTATGAAAGACTCCTTCCTCAACTTGTTGAGTCTTAAGATCTTCTAATTTTGATTTCTTTGATGTAATAGAATTAGTCGCAACTTACGTGTGCATGTAACTTACATGTATGCACAACTTGCATACACACTTAAACAAAGAAATAACAACCCAAAAAAAAAAAAAAAAAAAAAGAGACTGAGCATGGGAAGAGGCCAAAGCATGATATACTAACTTCCAGGATACTCAATGCCACTTTTTCAAGAAGATATTTAAATCTGGAAGTGTTAACCTCCTCTTTCCCCATTACTACTTGGGAAAAACAGATGCAGATTCTACTATTCATTTTCTGGAATATGTCCTATTGCTTTAAACATGACAGTATGATTTGCTAAGTATTTGCAGGAAAGCCTACTCCACATTGCAAGGAGGACAGTTTTAAAACTATCTGTTAAAAAAAGAGAAATATCAAAGTTTACAGAGTTTTCTGCTACAATTAAATTCACAGTCTTTAGAGGTTTGTTCCTAAGAATGCAGCACTCCAGGTGGAGTCTCACCAGAGGAGGGTGGAAGGACAGAATCCCCTCCCTCAACCTGCTGGGACGCTGCTACTGATGCAGCCCCAGGTAGAAGTGGCTTTCCGGGCTGCAAACACACATTATCACACCATGTCCAGCCTCTCATCCATCAGCACCCCCAAGTCCTCAGCTGCTCCTGACCTGTACACCCTCCAGCCTGTACAGATACCAGGGACTGCCCTGACCCAGGTGCTGCATCTTGTGCTTGATCTTGTGGAACTTTGCTGGGACTCATTTGGTCCCTCTGGATGGCATCCCATTCCTTCTTGAGTGTCAACTGCACCATTCAGGTGTCACATGCAAATTTATTGAGGGTGCACTCAATCCCTCTATGTCATTAACCAAGACATTAGACAGCAGTGGTCCCATTACTGACCCCTGAGGGACACCAAGCCATTGACAACTATCCTTTGGATGTAACTTCCCCCCATCAAACCCACCCCTCTCGAATACAGAGAACAATGTTATGGGGAACTGTGTCCAGATAAATGACATCTGTAGCCCTCCCCTGGCCCACTGATGTAGTTGCTCCATTATAGAAGCCAACCCACAGAAGGGGTTGGCAGGACTTTCCCTTGGTGGAGTCATGCTGGCTGTCCCAAATCACCTCCCTGTCTTCCACATGCCCTAGCACAGCTCCTAGGAGAATCTGCTCCGTGATCTTTCCAGGTATAGACAGCAGTCAGGATGACAGGTTGGTAGTTTCCAGAGTCCTCCTTTCTACCCTTTGCAAAAATGGGTACAAAGTTTCCCTCTTCCCAGTCACCTGGGTCTGCATCTGACTGTCATGACGTTTTGAGTACCAGGGAAAGTGGCAAACACAGTAATAACACTATATCCCTTCTCCTATAAATACATCTCCAGAGACTGAGTTCTGAAATGCATTTTACAAAAGCATCAGCTACCAAAACACTACAACTTGTTCTTCTGTGAGTTGGGAGAGATTCCAAATCCATAAAAATCATAGCTATTTCCCAACCCCTAAAAAATGAACAATCTATCATTTCTCATCCACAGTAACTCTCACAGGTCCCCATATATATATCTTCTAAAATGTAATTGTAGATCATTATCTGTGCCTAAAATCAAGCAGATACATGTCTTAAAACTACAGTGACCAATTGACCAACAAAGCTGACTACCTGAAACTGAGATGGAAGTTATATGTCACGAGCAGAGGGCAGTCAAGGCAGTTGGATCTCCATGATAATAAAGATTCCATTACTCATTTCCATTTCACATTCAGGGGAACACGGGTACAGCCAAGGCAAATAATGCCATTGCCAACTTAGGAAGGCAGTCTATTTTAACAGTCCATATTTAAGAAAGAACATTAAGTGAAGATTGAATTAATTGCATTAATTGTGGTAAGTTTCCTAGGCAAATGGTAATAAAAAAGGTGCTTACGAAAGCTGTTTCCTAAACCAGACAAAATCCCTTATACTCCCACCCACTGGAGGCTTAAATATAAAAGAATTTTCTTTTCCCAATGCTAATGACAAAATGAAGGAGTTTTGGCATAGCTCAAGAACAACCTAATACCTAATATCATGCAGACATTCAAACCTATGGTTTCCAATAAGCTCATTTCATCTCCAATAAGAAAATTTTCAAGGCATATGCAGGAAATTCACCAGAGTTTCATTTGCAAAGATGCTCATTCTAAAACAAAATGCTTAAATCTATGCAGCAACCCTAAGCATCTAAGGCAACTCAGCCAACATGAACACTGTCAGCACCCTACTGAATATAGGATGAGGCAACGGTTTGAAATAGCAAAGAAAATAAGGTTAATTGATAGCTTATCTCCTATTCTTCATGTGGAAGGACTAGTAAATACTGCCTGAGGCCAAACTGCAAGAGCCTAAGAAAAAAAATTCACACAGCTTTTAGGTTTTTGATCATTACTGAGGTAGTAACACAAGCAAGTGTGATTTGTGAACAGACTCACTGGCCTTTTAATTTAGATACCACTTAAAAATATGTATATTTTAAATATTTAGATGTTCTGCAATCAAATAATAAAAAATACACAAAATATTGGTGGACAAAATGGAGATAATTTCCAAAATACTTTTCTAAAACTTACATATGATAATCAACAGAACTCGTTTTCATTCATAGCCAATGTTTAGGAAATTCTTCCTGCTTCTAATGAAGATGAGCAAGTCTGTACAGATTTGCTTTAAAATATATACATGACTGCTCAGTTTAAATATTAGAATTATTAACTCCTTGATTTTAGCATAGTAAATGACCACAAACTTCCAAGCATCATACTGAATTTCTCAAGCCATCAAAAACACCCAGAACAATTAGACTGTTGAGAGGAATAAATCAAATCCTCTATTTTTTATAGAACATCTGTCATTGGTAGTTTCATGCCTTAAAAACCTCAAGTGTCACAAAATGATGCACAGGCTTATCTTTAAGCTGTTCCACACGTCACATATTTAATTCATGCAACAACACATGGCACCTACCAATTTCTTTTACTATAATTGAGCTGTTCACACAAGCAAAAACCACCTTTTCAGCAGTGCATGCCTTTGTAATCACTAGTTAAGTATTAAAATCTCTATCAAACAAGATATAAAATGATCAGCGACATGTAACAGCATTCTTTTGAACAGAAGCATTTCTGCAATAGAGTGACAACGAAGAATGGAAGCACTGGAGTTAAATTACCTTTTACTACCCTTCATCTGGGTACCACTGCTAGTATTGATGACTGACTGTTCATAAGTTATCAGGTGGTAACAAATACAGGGGAGGGGGTAGGGAATGAATACTTGAACTAAGTACATTTCTGAAGAACTGACAAGAATGTGAAGGTGAGAGGGGTTTAGCAAATTAGTGTGTTCCAATCACACAAACTGTAGCACAGTTAGCAGAGGGACCTCACAGCAGCAAGAACTTTAGGACAAGCTGAAGTAGGTGCTCAGACACAGAAGTACATCCTGGAAAACTTCCACAGAAAATACAAGTAGGCAAGGCTATCAAAACTAATTCACTACTCAGCAATTTGTGCCTTAGTGTACTTCCTCTTAACATCATGCAAATAGTCACTTAATGTATCAGTAATGATTTTCTTTTGTGTAAGTATTCTGCAGAGCTCTTCATCTTTAAGGTACTTCATACACCAATGCATGTAGCATTATTAATAAATAACATTGTGTATTATTATTAATAATATTGTGCATTCAACTATATATGTATGTGTGTATAAATGTACATAAGTATATGTTTGGCAATATGAGTATTCAGGTCCAAATAAAAATCACTTTGCTGCACATAATTAAAATCTGACATGGTCAAAAACAAACACCTGACAACCCTGCTAGAAATGTTTTGCATTTGGAATCACACCACGTTTCAGGCTGGTAGTTTTGAAGTATTCTGGTAGGCAGATATTAACTCAAAGTATTAAAAATCTCCACATGCGAGAAACTGTTATTTTAACAACACTCTTTATCAAACTCCAGCATCTATAATAGCAGCAGCTGATATAAAACCACACTTCTATAGAAAAGAGTCCAAATTTATTGGAAGCTCAGTTTAAATATGAACCCACACTTTTACAGGGTTCATAAACTAAAATTCAGATAAGGAATAGTTTTATACTTAATCAACAGTCAATATAACTAAGAGTGAAAAACATAGAAGCCCAACATAGGACTCCAGAGGTGCTGTGATAAACTGCTAGATTTCAAGTTAATCAGAATTATTTAATAAACATTGACAACTGAAAACCTCCTAAAGATGAGGAAAGGAAGGATAATCAGGGTAATGCCACCAGAGCTAGAGAAAAGTCTCACATTGAAAAAGTGACATTTCCCTTTGCATAAGATTTTTAACTTGAAGTTATATTAATATGAAATTATATTCTCTGTAAAAAGAGAATGTCTGTTGCTCAGAAAGAAAAATAGTAATGAATTCCTAGAAATAGAATCCATTTTTCTTTAGCCCCATAAAAATAGTGCAAATGAAGTTCAGAAACAGTAACAATGAGAAAGAATACAGTTATTCTACTTTATGTACAATTAACTGCATTTGCAGGACACAAACTGGAATATATAACTAATCTCTTATATCTGTTTTCATATAAAGGGCAAAAGATTTTAAGAGAATAAACAGATTATTTTTCTCCCCTCTTTTTGAACTCCAACAGGACTTCTGGTTAAGATAATTCCTACAAAAAGTAAAGAAGGACTTAAATTGAATTAGCATACAAGAAGAAAATAAGTGCATATATTTCCTTTCTAGAAAAATAGGGTAGAAAATCTGTGTGTAATGGCTGACCTTGTTCATGACAAGAACTTTATTGTGCACTGGATCTGCCTGCACTCTGAAGGGATTACAAACAGCTACCAGGGAAAAGAACACCATGTGTTTCCCCATCCTACTAATATTATGTCCAACAAAAGATTACCAAGTGGAACACAGAAGGCTATTAAGAGAATAAAGCAATTAATTCACAGGAGAAAATAACAAAATGAAGGTTCACATAGGGGGAAAAATAGAGCAACTTGGATCTAGATGGAATCTGGGCAGTAAACCTCAGCACACTTTAAAAAATAAAGGTGAACCATCTCTCTTAAACCATACGTTCCACTGACTTGCACACAAGACTGATGATTCCCCCAGCACACCAGAATTTTTGATTCCCCTTTAGCCATTCAAGGACCTTAATAGTGTACACTTCAGTAAGAAAAAAAGCCAAACAAAATCAAATAAACCCAAAACAACCAGCATAGGATGGAGAAAAATGGAGAAATTATATTAAGTTTTTCTATACCTTTGAACCCTTTGACATCAATTTTTTTTAAGAAAATGGTAGACATGCAATCCATCATTCTTCAATGATAACAGCAAATAAAAGAAGCATTCAAAGTGAAAAAAAATGTTCTTATACTTTATTCTTTATGTTTCTATGGCACTACTATTACAACTTTGTCACTTGGAAATGTTCCACAGTAAGCAGCCTACAGCAGAAAAGCAGATCTAAGAATTAATTAGAACTATACCTGAACGAGTCTCAAAGAAGAGAGTCTAGCTTCTGGATTTCAGCAACGAAACAGTAAAGAAGTGAACATGCATCAGGTATGACAAAAAAACTAATGGTTAATAAATAAAAGGAAGGAGTGAAAGACACATGAACAACACTAAGTTAAATTAGCATGATCTACAATTATCTAGGTATAAACACAAAACAGCCACTTGCATTTACTAGCAGAACAAGAAGTCACAGTAGGTTACAATGTGTACACATGCCAAACCGAATGAAAAAGCAGCTAACATCATCCTATTGCACACTTAGGACAACCAGCTAAAACTACATGCTAAGCATGCTAAAAAATTACCTTCTAGAAGCTTAGAGTAACAGAAGGTTTCTGAGTCACAGCCTGCCATGCTGACACTTTGGCCAGAGAAGTTGCATTTGCTTACCTCCTGTAAAAGATCTGCTTGTTCGATGGCTTTAAGAACATTTTTTTTGGAAGTCTCCTGAACTTCCCCTCCTAAAAGGAACTCATCCAGAATGAAATAGGCTTTTTCAAAATTGAAGATGATATCAAGTTCACATACCTAAAAAGAACAGCAAGCATTATTGCAAAGTGGGAGGATCCTCTTACTTGAGGTACATTCACTCACAAAACTTATCTTGTTCACAGCTTCACCAAACTTTCCCAAGCCAAGACATTCGCCTAAGGCTGTAACCTTGTAAGGACTGGGGCACCAATAAAAATCACACCTTGGAGGAGAAGAAAAACCTATCATATTTTTTGCTTGAGTAAAAAACAGCTACAGCAACCTCTTAAAAAAAGCTTTCACTGTTAAAAAGTGAAATTCACAGCAGTCTGTACGACAAAGCTCTTCAAGACACAAGAGACTATTCCCTAGAAAAGCTCTCTTGCTGCCTGCAGTATGCAAAGGCAGCTCACGCTATCTTACAGAAAGATATGAAAACAAGTATCTCAAATTTCTTGTTCAGTCTGTGCATTTCATAGTCAGGAGGACTACGAAGGAAGGCAGAACGAGCCAGTTTTCCTAGGAGTGCTCTTGTACATTACTACAGCTGTTTGTGTTTGCTCTCTGGGTAAGCAGATGTCTCCCTCATCTTTCCTCACCATTCCTGCCACTTCACAACCAACTGCCTCCTGTAGAAGCAGATGCAAGAAGTGCTCACGTGAGAGCAGTGCCAGGGAGAAGAAAAACTTCCTGCTAAGAGTAAGATTTTATCTGACCCCAAGTGAGACTACTATGAAATGAAACAAATACAGGCAATTAACACCAGATTAATAACAGTTCTTCTCCAAATCAATAATTTAATTTTGTATTTTAATAGAGGCAACCATCGGTTTAGTTTGGCCAAGCAAGCCACACAAAATGTATTAAATGCACCTTTTCAATTACTAGTTGGTTACCTTCTTGTAAAAGTGCTGTAGGCATAAAACAAAATGACAAAATATAAAGAAACTCACACTGCCAAAATACTTGTCAAGAAGTTCTACATAGCGATGAATTATTTCCAGAGTTATCAGTTCATTGTCCTGATCTTCAATAGCACAGCAGAAATAGAGGCTTGCATATCTGTAACAACAAAACAATCCTGATGTTAGCATATGAGCATAAGCAAAATGAACACACTTGAGGAGCATCACATTCTTAGCAGTCCCTCATACTCAAGTTGGTATTGAGCATATTGGTACTCCAAAGCACAACCAAGACCTACCAAAGAATGCCTGACAGAATAAAAGACACACACATGTACAAGGGACTTCCACGCTTTGCTATCCTTAAGCTGACAGAACTAAAACAGCCAAAGAGATGGTTGGAAAACTAAATAGATTTGATTTTGTGGTATCATGGAAGAGTTCTGAGATACTTTCTCTTCTCCTATGTAACATCCATACACCAGTATATTAACTGATCCAATGTTAAACTTTCATCTTATAAGCTATACACAGGTATTTAAAACCATAGAAAATGCCTCAAGAAAGATAAACTGAATTAGCAATTAGGGTTTGGACTTTATAGAGAATTCGGAACTTTAAAAAAACTCCAAAACCAGCACCAATGTCATCTACCCCAATTACTACTAAGGCAACAACTCAAACCCCACTATCTGTCCTGGCATCAGACTGATGAGAGGCCATCAAATAGTTTCTAGCAATCCACTTCCATCTTGGAAGACAGGGAAGTTGTAACTTCAAATATGATTGAGTTCCACTTTAACAAAAAGACCATCCAACTCTACTGCTCTACCGTACACTTGTTCAAGTCATGTTTAAAGAAAGCTGATTAAAAAAAATCCAAAGCAGGAATGAAAGCTGAAAACCCCATTTAGTCTTTTCTAACATGCCAAAACGATATGCCTTTCAGTCACACATGGCACAAACCAGATTTCAAGTACCACCTGTTCTAACTGCTAATTTACATGAACCAGAAACAGTTTTTGTTTGCCTCTTTAGAGGAGACAACTGGCCACATTAGCACTCTGGAGTAGCCAGCCCTACTGAAAAAGAAGTCATTCAGATGTGAATGCCTAGTTTAAGGTGCATAGTTGTTTCCCATAGAGAGAAATCCATACATCTTTTAAACATTACACATATTTTATCAGCTGGGACTAGACAGACTTTTCAGCTAAAAGTTCTGAAAAAAAAAACCTGCTGTATTTTCAGCTATGTTAAAATTTGTCTCCTACACCTATCCAGTACCATTTATGATCTGAAAATGTCCCCCCTTCTCCCACTCCACACCAAATCAAACTTCTACGGCTTCAACATGAAAGATTAATCAGAATAGCATTTATACAAGGTTTTATACAAAATCTTTAAACTATATATATATATATACTATAAAATATTACTGTCTATCCTACCACAACACCTGATGGGGAAGAGAGGAAGACACCTCCATTGAAGGACACCTTCAGTGCCTCTCTCTCTTTCATCTCTTCACCACGGGGATTCATCAGCTCATCAGAAGTCCTATCTGAGCACAGTTCTTTTGATTTTACATTCTTCTGTTTATGCCTCGCTAATTTTTCAAGGACATTTACAGTCATTCTAGCAGCTTGCAATGTTCAGTACGTATAAGGAACCTAAACTATTTTTAAAAATTTGGGAAGAAATATTATAAAGAAAAAGCATGCTTTCAAACCTACTGAGGAATTTCTAAGTCAGGCTCCATGTTATCATATTTCATTGTAGCAAAAAAGAGCATTGACACATTGACATTTACACTAATCACCAGCACTCAGGCCAAATCCATATAAACAAAGCCTTTCATCACCTTCAGATGAGCAGCACTGATTATGACAAAGTGCAGTTACACTGTTTCCTTACAAGTTGAACCACATACCAGCAGACCTTATCAAATCAAATTTGACTCAAATATTTTAACTTTATCCACATGGGGCAGTCCCTCTCTGCTCCCTTAGTACTTAAGAGTCTCTCTTGATGCACAGAACTATTTTATGGAAAAAGAAGTGGGAAGGAGAGAGAGGAAGACCAACATAAAACTTTCTCAGAAAATGGTCTGCTCTCAGTGTCCTCATTTAAAAGGGAACATAACATAATTTCAAAAGACCGTATTTGGCAGCTAGTGAGTAGACAGCACATTCAAGCTCTGCCAACTGCAGTTCTGGAGAAGACCAAGAAACAAAAACCACTCAGTGGGTATCAACACAAAATGGTGGCCTGGGTATCTATTATTACATGCAGAGAATATTCTGAGGGGTTTTTTTTAAGTAGCAACCATGACTAATGGATCACTACTCAACAAAAGAAAATAAATGCCAATTTAATAAGCCTGAATGGCAAATGGCAGAAGAGTACAAACAAGTCATACCAAAGGGCATGAGCATACTACAAAGGAATGCTTTAGATCCAAATTCTCAGAGGAATTATTTTAGTTTTTTTCCCCCGCAGGAAGGTCTTCAGAAAAAAAGTGTTTTCTTATAATCCACAGAACATTGGACATTTTGCCAAGTGTAGAAGTTTATATGGACAGTACCCACACAAAGGCAAGGAGATTACTTAGGCTCAAAAAGATTTCTGCTCTGCAGAAACAGCTTCTTCCTAATGAGCCTGACAGAAACCTTGTATATGCACCCAATGAAAAGGCAAACCATGATAGAAAAGTACATATCCAAAAGTAAATAAAGTGCAGTCTTTAAGAAACATTCTGCCTTTTCTATTTCTATTGCAGTTTTGGTCTTTTTTAATCTCACTAAATATTAAAATAATCTTCAGACTCAACTCAGCTGCTTAACCTCATTTAGTAAAATATTTTACGATAAATACCCTCCAGTTATCAGAAAGTGGACCAAAACCAGAGGGACCAAAAACTGTATGGACAAAATCACCTGAAAACGTAATACAGGATTAAAGAACAAAAAGGTAACATAGTGGGTATAAATACTTATGCAAATTCCTGCCTTCAGACAGATGGCCTCAGGATTTTTTTTTAATAGTAAACAAATCCACGCGTCTTCCCCTCAAGAGCTGCAATAACTCAGCACTGGGGAGCCTCAAAACACGCAGGCAATGTTTCAGCAGAGTTCTCCTCTTATGTTCTCCCAGCCAGGTTCAGTAAGTCTGCTGAGAGATCAGGTCACTGTGGGCAGAGCACAACTTGCAAACCCTACCAGCTCAGTGGTGTTCTCCTTCTAGAGGGGAAAACACTTGCTTGAAGTCATCCCTGGAAGTTCGTCACCAGGTAAGTCTGTCAGCATCTAAGTCACTTTGAATGTAGATCCTAATGCATAAATTTAAAGCTTACAGAGTTTGGTACAAACAGAACTGAAGTCTAAGACAAGAAGGAGACAGACTTAAGTGCTTAATGAGCCCAAGAATCTGTGGTTTGCTGACAGCTGACCCAATGAAAATTGGGACCACTAAAAAGCTGTGCTTGACAAAAGTTTTTTTCTTGTCCCACAACTTCACACATTTCTTTAATAAAACATGAACTTCTGAGGCTCCAGGACAGAGTCTACCAAAGTGAAGCACTTTTTCAGTTTCTTATTTCAGCAAGGCTATAGCCCCCAGCAGTTTCAAAATGAACAAGAATTTGATACTGCTAATTCTCCAAAAAAAAGCTGTTGCTTCTTGATACTGAGGTCCTCCTAGTACCACACAAACTAGAACCCTGTACAAAGAAGACCTGATCTAATTAAAATTATCAAGCCCAAGTATCTAATTCACTATAATCATTGCATTCTGCCAGTTTTACAAAGCTACCTAATCAACAGTAGTATTTTTAAGAGGTACAACTGGCCGCTAAGTTACACATAAGGAAAAAGAGAGATCATGCCAAGCTGGGCACATCCCCTGGCCACATGGCTGTACCTTCAGTTCACAATATCTTAAGAGGCACAATACCTACACAATGGGCTCTTTCATTGCTTCTTTCAGTGGAGGGAGGGTAGAAAGAAAGTTTTAAAACTTATTTTGCTGTAAGTCTTTAAGATATCCTCTGATTATAGTTATGTTGTGCAAAAGCAAAAGACAACTGCCACATCAAGAGCAACAAAAGCTATGGTAGTTTCATAGCATCATATTCCAAATACAGTTCCAAACTGACACATAAAAGCAAAGCCACAATCCTTAATCAAGTAACTAATCAACAATAACTAAGTCCCATGAATGTAGTTAACCAAATGCTAACAAAGTAAAATTTATATAAAGTAAGTTTTTCTCCAAGTTCTGATTTTGACTGCAATATACTACACAATGAAAATAATTCTTATTGCCAGAAGCTAAAATAGTAAACAGAAGTAGTCTTAAAAGAAAATAAATATTCACATCCTAAGTTCCTTCTTTAGCAAAATTAGAAATTTTAACATTTAACACATTTTTTCTGCCACAGGGGGAAAGCCGCATGAACTTCTACCATATATGCTCCAAAACCACTGTTAATTTTTAAATGACAAAATGAGAAGAGCAAACATCAGTTGTGTTTGTTAAGTTTCTAATCAGCTGTCTGCAGATGATTCCCCCTCTATTTTCATAAAGTGTAATTGTTGTTGGCTTCCCATATTTAATTTTTTATTCTCCCAGCAAGTCACTTCAAATCTGTGCTTCTTGACGTTAGAAGCTCACATACTCTTTTTAATCTTCTGGGGTCTATAAGCCTAAAAAACTATCTTCCAAACCAGTTACATATAAGCCAATCCACACACCATGACAAGAGCTAGGCATCTTTCCATCTGTGTTTTGTAGTGCTGAAGGAAAAAAACTTAAGGCGGCAATGACTGAGCCTATGTGACAACCATTATAAATGCATGCTACATGTACGAAACCAGAGAGAAATAAAAGCTACATCACTTACATTTAGATGAAGTTTAAGATCTAGTTCCTTGAACATTCAGAAAATATCCCATAATGATGAAATGCTACAGAGCTAAGGAGGTTAATCAAAATAATCCAGCAGTCTTAATAAATGTTAAGTATCATAAGCTACTGTCTCACCAACTTCTGCATTTGAGTTCCTGCAAAAAGGTATGATGAAACCCTTGAATATACTTCTGATACTGCCAATCATTCTTTGAGCTGCAACATCTAGGTTCAATTCTCCTACATGTGAACAATAAACACTCTAAAAACAAAAACAGCACTTAAATTTCAATAATTTAAGACTCAAAATAGCAATAGGCACATACTTTTATAACTTATATTGAAAAGCATTTGCACTAGCAGGTTCAGATCCTTCCCAGCAATAGATCAAATAAGAAAAAATCTTAGCAGAGATCCTCCAGAGATGTTCAAGAAGAATTGGGACCACCTCTTGCAATTTCACAAGCCATGAAGTTCCTTCTGGAGTGTTTCTCTTTCAGCCACCACCTTTTCAGCTACAAAAAGTCACCCTTTACAAAGAAATCATACTAGTTGGTGCTTTAATTATGGTGCAATGATGGGAACAACTCCCACAAACCTAAGAGCTGTCAGTGTTACCAGATACAGACATTTAAACTGTCATCTCTTATACCTAGTCCTTCTGGTGATGTTTCAGTCAAAAAGAAAGTTGAGATGTTCATTAGTTTGGTACAAGCTCATCTTTAGCAGTTTCATAGGCTCTCTGTGCCAGACTGGTCTGCAGAGAGTGAAATAAGCTACTGCAGTCAGCTGTGCACACCAGCAGTCCAGCAGACTGCAGTATTCAGACCATTTTTAGTCAGACATAGACATCTCCCAGCAAATTTCTTCATTCTCCTTGACCACGGGATCCATAAAACACCACTGAGATGCAAGAACACCACAACATCCAGCAACTCAAACAGTCCTACCCAAATTTCCACCAGCTCCCCAGACACATAAGGACATGGCAAGCAGCTGTTGACAGCAACAAACAGGGAGGGAAAGCAGCAGTGTGGAATCATCTCCAGAAAAGCTACAGTTGTTCAAGACTGGGTAAGGAAGGAAACACCCTGGCCTACTAATGCCTCATTTTTCTGATTTAGTCCCATGAATGCCCAGCTGAAAGGGCACAAGCAGGCATTAACATGCAAGGAAGCACCACAAGTGTTTGAGCAAGCTTGTCTACATACACCTTCAAAGAGTTTTATGAGGAAATCAAGAGGCAAAAGAAATTGTGAATGCTATCAGCACAGCCTCATACATTGTTTCTCCTCTTTCCTCCTCCTGGTGAAGAACTCCACCTATTAGGCAGACCACCAATACTCACAGGCATGTCTTTACACAAACCAATGTATGTATGAGAGCAGCATTTAAAACATCTAAACATATTTGATACTACCCATTTGTTATCCTGGAAAAGAGTTACAAACTCCTCATTTCTGGTCCAGTCCTTTCTGTCCTATCTAGAGAGAATACAACAATATTTACTGTAGGGCACAAATTATCTATCATCTCCACAAGAAAACAGGAATGCATAAACCTTCTCAGGTTTACAACTAACTAGGAAAGAGAGATAACTCAAGGCTTTGTAGCACCACCTTTAGCTGGAAGAGATGCAGCCTACCACATCAGGAGGAAGATTACTATTATTTCTGGAGAAGAATTATGATCACACCACTGCACTGTGATACGTTCTAAAGATCAACACAAAGCTAAAATATGCTTGCCAAATACTCCTAGAAAGATTAGGGAACAACTGAAAAATGAAATTATTGCAAAGAAAATTATACAGTGCTTCCACCAAAAGACAGCTAGCCATGTTTTTTTTCAATTATGAGAAATCTCTTTTTGTACTTACACGAAAAAAAAACAAAAAAAACCCCAAACAAAAAACCAAAGAAGAAAACCCCAACAAGTACTTTGAAAAATTATTTCCTTATTTCTATGAGCCTTTAAAAGCAAGTTACATTTTCAGGTGATTAACCTGAAGCCACTGCTTGAGGTAAATATTTATAAATTTTTTATCACTTATTAAATCTGAAATCCATACGAATATGAAGCATGTGTGTACTGTGTGAACCTACACAGAGTACCAATAAGAATTGCCACTCCTTATGAAAATAGGAGAAAAGCTCATTTCTTCAGTACATTTGTAAATGCATGAGTGATTTTCCACACATGAATGACTCCCGTCTGGTTATCAAATTAGATTCAAGGGAAAAGTCAGTCTTCCCAGCAGAGGGAAGGGAAAAAAAAAACAACAAAACAAAAACAACCTTCATTATTTTCCTGCTACTTAATACACAGATTGTAATGTATGGCAATTACGAGGTTAGTGAGATAGAACCACCTTTTGTAGACAATCTTCAGATCTCTCCATTCCAGGAAGCTGCACATTTTCGGTTTGCGGGCTAATACTGTTTGAACAAGTTCCCTTGTGATTTTCTTCTTTTCTTTGTCAGATAATGGGACATACCACTTCTGGAGTCTCAGTTTCCCCTGACGACTAAAAAGCAACATAAACTGCATCTGTTGAATTGGAAGGAGGGGAAAAAAGAAAAGCATTAATCTCAGTCTCCGAGTTTCAAAAAGATTTGTCTGAGAAACACCAAACAGGAAGCAAAACGGACATCCAAAACCTTAATTACATTATGTATTTCTATAGCACTGGGAGATGTTACACAAGATTTGGTAGTAGCAATGATACAAAGGATTCTGCTGAGCAAGGTCAGTCAAGCCAAAGGCAGAAGAAAGCGCACACAAGTTTCAGAAAGGGGTGTCAGAACCTGGCAAGGGAATATACCCCAATTTCAGACCAGCCACGTCCAGCACCAGCACGGTTTCATTTGCGCTTTCTCCCCAAAATGACAGAAAAACAGCACAGCAGACTCTTGCAATACCCAACCGCATTTCCAATTCACCGGATCAGAGCCTAACAGGAGCAATTTGCACTTAAAATCTTTCTGAAAAGCCTCGGAATACTTTAAAAGACATCAAACCTCCCAGCGGAGAGTCCTATGGCACAGAAAAGCCCAGTCTTTTCCCACGTAACACAAAAGGAGAGATTAAGTGCTCTCCCTGCGGTCCAATGTTCCAGGTCTCGCTTCCTCTACAGGAGTGATGTTGCAATTATATTTCAAGAGGAACTTGCCGGGCTGTGTTTTCCAGCAGCCGTTAACATTAAATGAAATGGCTTGTGTTTTTTTCTTTTGCCTTTTTGCTCGAAGTTGTATCGGGCTGGGGAAGTTTCCCAGGCAATATGACAAACATGAAATACGATGCAAAAGCCCAGCCTGGTCCCGGGTGACAAGCGTGAGCAGCGCCAGCCGCGATGAGCGGCGGCCGCGCCCGCAGCGGCTCCGCGGTGCCAGGCGGGGGCAGAGCCCCGCAGCCCCCGCAGCCTCCCAACATCCCGCCTCGCCTCCCCGCCGGCCCCAGCGCCGCCCCGGCTCCCCCCTCGCGGAGCGGGCGGCTCGGGAGGCGAGCCCGGCTCCGAGCGGCTGTGCTCACCGTGGCCGCGGGATAGCGGAGCTGAGGCGGAGGAGAAGGAGGAGCCTCTGCTCAGAACGGCACCCCCGGTGCTGCCGCCGCGGCCGCCGAGCGGGACTGAGGGAAGGGTCGGGAGGGGACAGGAGATGCCGCCGCCGCGAGCGCGCGCGCGCCTCAACGGCCGCCCCCCTCGGGCAGGTCAGGGGCGGGGCCGGGATCGCGGGGGGGCGGGGCCGGGATGGAGGGGGCGGGGCACGAGCGCCTCCGAACAAAACTTTATCAGCTGCCGCGGAGGGAGGACCGGAGCGAGCTCGGCCGTCACCCAATCGGAGAGCTCAGCGCACGGGCGGGGGGGAGGAGCGACGCGGTTTCGGACCAATGAGAGGCAGGGGAAGGCGGAGCTGGTGTTGGCGGCAGGAGGGGCTGGAGCAAGGAGGGGCGAGGCGGGGTTTAGATGCCCTAATCCGCGTGGCCCGATTTGCGATAGGGCAGCGGCCGGCGCGGCAACAGCCAACCAGGCGGCGCGGTGCAGATAGCGGTCCGTAAGCAGCCAATGGGCTGGAGCGGCACGGAGCCGGGGTAATGACATCAGTCAATCAGGCGCCCGGAGACTGAGGCTCCTCCCCCGGCCCCGCCAGCCCCGAGTAAGGGCGGGGCGGCCGAGCTGCGCACGCGCCGCGCGGTGTTTGCTTCCAGCACGTGCGCGCCCGGGGGGCGGGGAGGGAGGCGGGCGGAGGCTGAGGGGGCGCGCGCCGGGCGGGAGCGGCGCTGCTGCCTGTGAGGGGGCCGGCCCCGCGAAGGGATTGTCTTTCTGAGAGGACCGACCCCCTGAAGGGATTGTTCTTCTGAGGGGACTGAGCCTGTGAGAGGATTGCCCCTGCAAGGGGAAGTTTTTCCCCTAAAGTCACCTTGGTAGCGCGTTGCAGTTAGATTGGCAGGACCAGCCGCTGACATGGACTTAGCGGTGTTGTGTTGCATTGATGCTTGGGTTTAAAATTATAATTCATGTGTATCTGCAGAGGCTCTGCGTGCTGAAACAAAGCTTGGGGGGTTTCGTTGGTTGGCTGGTTCTGGTGGTGTTGTGGATTGGTTTGGTGTCAAAATTCTGATGGAGAATGCAGGTGGGCTGAAAACAGTTGAAAGAAACCGAGCGGTGTCTCTGCAAGCCGAAGTCGGCGCACGTTATTGTAAAAAAAATAAAACGAAACACCTTCAGACACCTTCAGCGTCGTCGCAGCTCACCACCACCCCCCAGCACTGAATGAACAGCCTGACCGGGCTGATCCGATAATAGTGTGACAGTGACCGACAGAACCAGGGAAAGGGTCGTGCTCCCAAAGCAGCTTTCCGTCAGGAGCAGCTCTCAGCGCCTCAGGATGTGTCACGCTTTTATTACTTTCTATTATTGACACTTTAAATAAGCGCCCATTCTTCTGGCAGCGAAACGGCTATGGCAGCAGAAACTGGGGCTGGAAATGCTTTTGTGTAAAAATGTGCATGGTCTGAAAGAAAAGCCAATTTGCTGGCGTTTCAAGGAATGCTATCAATTGTACTTGAGGAAAAGTGCAGATATATTCCTGATTTTATAATTGTAAGAGTGAAGTGGCATGAAGACAAGGAGGCATAAGTGAAACCAAGCTGAATGGATCAGGCAATTGCAGTATTAGAGGTCATGTAGAAAAGGAGAGCTGATGTAGGGGCTTGTTCCTGTCACATTTAATGTTCCTTGAGCAGCTGTCTCGTTCTCATGTTAACCTGCCTTTCATCAAGCACAGGAACAGTTGTGCGTGGATCTGTTACCTCAGAGAGTCTGCCCTTACACCAGGGTGTTACTTTGTCCTCAGAAGTTGCCAGGCTTTGTATTCCTGCTTGTTTTCTATGAGGTTATTCCATGGTCTAAAAAACCCTGTGTTTTAGAAAACTTTCATAAACAATCTCTTCTCTAATCAGCACTTTGCTCCTCTTTGAATTCAGCATCATGCATTTGGTGATTCTCTGAGTGCATGTACACTTCAGGGGGTTTGAGACCTTCTAAATCATAATATAAGCCAACAACCAACTTTTATTTCTCTTCATCTGTGCAACTTCCAGTTTATTAGCATCGTTACGGTAATGGGGGCTACAAAATGAATTTCTGAAGGAGTTACACCAGACCTGTGTTATGATTTGTCACTTTCCAGCTCAGTGAAATATTTCTGCATGTGGATCAAACCACCCATTTTGCAAACACATAGTTGATTGAAATCAAACTACCCAGATGGTTCAAGAAATATCTATGTTTTGGTGGCATAATGTCTTGAAGCTTCAGCTTCAGGTTGTTGGTTTTGGGGGTTTTTTTTCTTTTTTCAATTCTGTATTTTTTTCCTCTTTTTTTTCTTTTTTTCTTTCTTTTTTTTTTTTCTTTTTTTTTTTTTTTTTTTTCCAGATTTACTGCTCATTTACAGATGTAATTTCATACAGTGATACAAGGGCAATTGTTCCACTACTTTTCTCCCTTCTCTCTTTTACTTGGCTGGATTTCTTCAGACGGTAACCAAAAGTTTCTTCATTACATCTCCTGGGCAGAAGCACTCTGCTCTATGCAGTTTCAGGTGATAAGGCATGTGAGACCAGTGCTACAAGTGGAAGCACTGATGGAAACTGTAGGCAGGTCCAACTTGGCAGAAGCTTTCTGCCTTCCACTGCCTGTCCTACCTCCTCATCCCTACTTCAGACAGAGGATGCAATGTTTTCAAGCCTGCTGGGATTGCCACTCATACGATCATTCCTTAACACATTTCTCTCAAAATGACCTGGCTTATTTTAAGCAGTTTAAGGCATGATTCCATGTCAGTTTCAGATGGTCTAAACACCAACTTCTCCCACCCTCTCCTTTCATTTCCACTTCTGTGTTCCCATCTCTCTTCCTATGCTGGTGCTTTGCTGCATCTCAAATTGCCAACAAGGCTGGTTTTATCTGTACAGGCGACTGAGGGAGTTGGCTTCAAGACTGAGAGAGCACCTGTGTTGGGGGACAGTGACACAGGTAATGTGCTCCCTTCTGTTCGTGCTGTTTCTTTCAGGAACTTCAGAAGACTTGCTGTTCACTTTTTTTTTTTTTTCAGTGTTACAATTTTCGCTAGTTGCCCCTCTTAATACTGACTCCATCATTTGTTCATGTATGAAATTATCATGTCACTTACTCATTGAACTAGCAATGTACTGAACTAGCTGTAATTATCAAATTGATAAAGATATATATGTTGTTTGCAACAATAATGTGCCTTTGAGTATTCCACAAACCCGTGACAGTGCAAATGTCAACTCAGTCTAATTTTAGACGTGACACAGTGAGTCTTCTGTTCATTAGCTTTTGTTCATTGTCTTATATCAGGCTTGATGATAATCCCCTGACTTATTTTGGATGGTCTTGTTTTTAGCTCCTATGGTTGTAGAATCCTTTGTGTACTTGTAGAATCCTTTGTATTCCATTTTAGATATAAGGCAAGTCTTCGGGGGATATGTTCATTGACCATAAGACATTTGGGGTCCTCAGCCAAGAGTTTGCTTTGTATGTTATTTCTAGCATGACTTGAGACACAGAAAAGAACTGCTTGGAGCTGGGGGGAGAGGCAGGAAGGAAGCTTACATCAAACAAGATTAAATTTGCTTGGGTTTGACTGATATGGTTTATGTCAGTTTTGGTGGGCTTATTTGTTTGTTTGCTTTTAGTTAATTAGACTATAGTTGTTTTGTCTGGAATAGTGGGTCTTATATAAAAAAATTAATAAGACCAACCTCCTGGCATTTGGCACTTCATGCATGTTGTTATTGCCAAATCTGAAGCTCATAAAAGAATTTTGTTGTGTTTTCACTCTAAACCAAAAAGATGGGTAACATGAACTTTATAACATGAACTATTCCTTAATTCCAATGGAAAATTTGCTTACTAAATTTTTACAGCTTTTTTTTTCTTCACACAGTATTTAGTAAAGAAAGGGTTTACTCCTGCCTCCTTTTCAGCCGCCTCAGTACCCTACAGAGGAGGGCAACATACTTTAAGAGTACATGCTGCATTTTTGCAGTCCTCTACTGAAGTAGGGCATGGATGTGTGAGTAAAACTCACATTTTACTGTTAATTTATCTTCTTGATGCTCAATATCAGGCTACATTTTCATTGACTGAATAACTGTGAAGTCATTATGAAGGCAATAAGAACTGAGTTACTACTCTTGGAAGTGATTACTGCAGGATTTTTGCCTCTTAAACCTCCAAACAGGATGTTACGTTACTATATGCAATTCCCTTCCCTGATGTGCTGTCTGAGCATTGACCAAGCTATCAGTGTCCCATTATGATTCATGCAGAACACTAATCCCAGTGGAACGAAAGAAAGCATAAATGAGACCACAAATGACAATTTTTGTTGCTATCCTTTTTTTTTTTTTTTTTTTTTTTTTTTTTTTTTTTTTTTTTTTTTTTTTTACATGGAGCAATCCCTCTTGATGAAATACTATTATATGCAATCTAGCAGCCTAATTGCTAGGTGCTATTAAATCATCAGATCATGGCTGATATGCTTACTCCTCCGTCTTTTCTTTGTAGGGGTTACAGGTTTGCCTGTCTTTTCCTTTAAACACTGTTGGTTTTCAACAGACACATATGGCTCTCAGGAGCACAGATGTCAGGTCACATGTGTGATAGGCACAGCTCCAAAATGATCATCATGGAGGTTTATCCCTGAAGCTGAATTTTCAGAGCTGAAGGAATAGTTTGAAGCTGAAGAGTGCAGCCTGGTTGTGAGAATTACAGTCTAAACCATGGCTTACACTTGTCCTTTGCTCTGGAAAATAAAAACATGCTTTTGAAAGTATCTGGATACGTAAAAATGAGGCAAGGGAGTATGGTAGATGCCAGTCAGTGAGAGCTTCCTCTTATCTACTGCATCTATTAGCCTCAGCCTGGTGCAAGACACAGGAACCATTTGAATAGGACACGCACGAACCAGCTGGCAGCATTGGCAGTGTTGGGCTAGTGAGCATGTTTATATTGCAGTAGCGCTCAGAGTCCCCAGAAATGAAGAAAATAGCTGCACTGCAGACATTTATGAAGAAGTTGTTATGACTGCTAATGCCTCTTCCAGCTCCACTGCTACAAACTCTGCCATAGTGCAGCAAACAGCTGAACAGTTTCTGAAGGAAGTGTGTGAGGAAACCTGAATTTTTAGCCTCACAAGAAAGTAGCTGGGGGGAATGGAAAGAGGAAAGGAGAGGAGCCTGGTATTCCTGACACTGCATCAATACTTTAAAGAGTTGTTCAATACCGCATCTCACATATATCTTGCTCATCCTTTGGCAATCCTGAGAAAGCAGTTGCTGCCACTGCTGTTTCTGAAGTGGCTGATGCTGCAGGTTAATGTGCTTGCTGTATCCATCCCCGCATATGAAGGAGTATCTGGACAGGCTTGTGCAGAACTACTCAATATTTCCCAGGATGAAGGGGTTTTTTTAATATACCGGGGCATGACTTTGGATAGAACACCTGGGAAGTCAGACACATTCAAAGGAAGACACTGCAACAGGTTTTCACAGTTTGGTCATCCCAAATCCACTCATTTAGGTATCTATGTCCACTTCTGTCCTTGCTTTAAGACATGCCCAACTGTTTATCTGTAAGGCCTCTTGATCTGTGTGTGGATACTTTAGGAGGTACTACCTTTTGCACCAAGGAGATAGTCCAGTTTCAAACTTCCCAAATTGGCACATTGCTTTGTGTAGCCAGGAAATATGGACTTCCACAACATGTGTCTTAATTTTCAGCACATAGAAACGACATGAAAACTTGGAAACTGTTCTGACTCTGAAACCAGAATTTTTCATGTTATAGTCAAACTCGTAAATCTCCTAAACTTCCACACTGATTCTACAGTATTACACTAAGCTTTCATTTCAAGTCATTCTGGAAGACTCAGTATAACTTCCTCTGCTCTTTTAAAGAAAATATACTGTGTGTTGTGCCACTACCATAAAGGGATCATACAATCTGTAAGGTCTTCATTTACTGCCATTTTCTTTTTTGGCTGAAGTGTTTTAAGACGATGAAACTGGGACAGTCAAGGCCTGTAATCCATCTACTGTCTAGTTTTAAATGCTTAAGAAGAATTTAAATGATTAATAGATATTGTGTGGCCTATGTCCACTTGTGACAATTTTATCCGTGTGAATTCTCATTCAAGCTGCCTAGACCACCTCTATTGCCATGGTTTTGTGAAGCCAATCTTTGCAGTGCAACCCTTGGCCTTCCACAGAGCTGCAGAACAGCAATGATAGCAAACATCTCTGCCTGGGAGATATGTGCATCATTTACCTGGGAACTCAAGGTTTTGACAGATTTTGAAGAACTAGATGCATATGGAATGATTGTGATAAACTCAGCATAGTGGCTCATGGAATGGGAATGTGATTTTATAAACAAAATCTCTGTAAACCTTTGACTGTTTTCTTTTTTATGCTTTCAGACCCACATACTGGGAAATACCAAAATGTTTGTGTTTAATTGGTCTGGCCAAGATCATGTGTGTGATCACACAGAGGATAAGGATGCTGTCTGTTATTCCTCATTGTGCCTCTGGATTTCTTGCTTTGCAAGTGAACTGATTTTGAACTTGCTTTTTATATTTTCTAGGAGTGGGGGATACTTTGCCTCACTATTTTGTTTCACTTCCACAAATCAATGAACTCCGTGAATGTGTGTTGCCTTTGTGTATTTTTTGGCCCTGGAGTTGTTCTTTGTCTTGTTTGATACCTTATCTTTAGGTCAGTTTGTTCTTCCTCTCTGTGCCCTTAACTTTTTAACATATCCAGCTGCTTCTTCTGGTACTTTCACACATGGAGACAGACACTTCCACTCTCACGCCATTAATGCCAACCTTAATAGTTTTTTCAAATTACTGGAAAAGAAACAAGTAGCTCCTCCTACCTCCCTGAACACTTTTTCCAAGTGCAAGCCTCACTTTTTATTTAATCAGGATTTATTTAATACAGCAGGATATCAAATACACTTGGAAGACTGTCCCAGTAAGAAAGGACCCCATTTACTCTTTGACTTTAGGATTCTGTGCTATTCCAGAGGGTCATTAGTGGAACAGAGCCAAAAGGACATTCAATTATTTGCTCAAGTCTGAAAGGCCAGTGTTTCACAAGTACAGAGTATGCTATTAACAAGGATGAATCCTTTGGCAGTGTATCCTTTCTACTGCAAAATACTTGCTGTGTGGAACCCAAGACCCTTATTACAAATTCATGAATGATTTTAATGCATCCTGGCAGCTTTCAGAAGCATTGCAATCATGTGGAAGTAAGGAAAGAAATAAAAGATATCACTGGTTTGTGAAAAATAATACAGCTATGCTCATATTTGATCTAGTTTTCTAGTGGAAAAGGAATAATTGAATTTAAAAAAAAACCCAATCTAAAAGTAATTTCTACTACATTACATCTTACCAGTTAATTTGGAAGTCTTGTTCACATAAGAGATAACTCAATATAGATCATCAATAAAAGAGAAAAGATGTCTAAACGAGCACGGTCCGTGGTGTGTTGGAGGAGTTGTAAAATTATGTTGTAAACCTTAACTACCCTTTTGCCAGAAAGTAATATTCTAACAGAAAAATTTAGCTTTCAAGAAGTCCTTTCATTTCTTCATAATATTTTAAATACTCACCCCAAATTGTGGGTTTTGCTTAGAGCATTCTTAGCTTGTAGGCAGTTTTTGTTGCAGAGACGAAGGTGTCAGAAAGGGATGTGGATCTGAGAGTGAGCAGCATTTTTTCTTTGGGGCAGTCTGGTGCAAAATGAGAGTGACAGCCAACTAATAACATTTATTGTGGTAGATGCTTGAAGAAGTATCCAATAGCTTATTTCTAGTTTTCATAATAATATTTTTTCCATTACACATCTTTTACGGAAACAAATGAGACATTATGTGATCAAGCCAGAGAGGAAGCATTGAATACAATGCATTGAAATGAGAAGAGTTGTGTAAAACACAGTCGACCCTGATGTAAGGCCAAAATTAAGGATTCAGACTTTCAAAGTTCTGCCTCTTATTTCTGTAGAGCCAAACACGTCTGAGATTTGGACAGGGCTGCTAAATTCTTTAAAATATCTTCCTTCTGTAAGGAGATCAAGTTTGTCTTGCTTGCTCAGATTTGCAGAATAAAGTGATGTAAAGAAAGCTTAAAATTAATCCCTCTAAGCACTCTTCCATGAAGAAGTCAAAGTTTAGCAGTTTGCTTTGACATAGATAAATAATATCAATAATAATCATCATCATTTTCTTCAGAATTACGCATCTTCCCTGTCCATTCAGTTGTGAGTAATTTGCATGGAGGGGTATACCAAAGAACAGTGTAGTGAAATCACCCCCAGGTAGCTTAACAGTCTGAAAAAATCAGGCCTGTGCATAAACTACAGGTAAAATTAAAAAGGGTCCTCAGACAAGAGACCCATGCCTGAAACAGAGCAACAAGACAGGAAATATTTAGGTTGGTTTATATTTATTTACGAATGTTTGTAGCAGATGGTTACCAGCATTTCATCAGTGTGGCTGTTTAAGCAACTTAAAAGCTGTAACAAACAGCCCAATTTATGTAGCAGCTCGCCTGCTTCAGCCCACTCTCACTTACGTTACCCAGAATGGCTCCCATTACAATTCATCACAGCTAAGTAGCTGAAAAAGCAAATAGTGCAAAACTAGGAAAGCAGCATGGTTGTTCAAAGCTAGATATCAGTGGTTTCCCCATCACAGATGCCTGCTTTGTGAGATACTTCTGTGCACAACAGTTTTCAGAAGATTTCTCACTCTCCTATGTACACAGTGTTCCTGGGTTATTACAGCTTGTAGAGACTACAGATGCAGACACCTTAGGTGCTAGCTAGGTATGATTTACCTTACCACTTTCTTTGTAAGAGAGCACATTTAACAGATGAACTAAGCTAGTCTGCTCTTTCCCCATGTTACCCTCATTTTCATACAACAGCTGAGGTGGCTTGGATGAGATGATGGCTGACAGGGGAAGGTGACTACTCAAATGGGTGTCTATGATATATATTGGTTAAAAAATACCATCTGAAGAAAAGAGATGGAAATGAGGGTCTCAGCTTAATTTTCCCCAAAGAAGGCCTCACACCTAAGAATATTGCATTTAGAATTGTCATATAGAATATACAGTTTTGTATACCTCCTAATGAAACAGAGAGCTGGGCTGCTGTCTCTTAGAACCCTTATTTGTTCACAATCGAAAAAGAAAGATTATCTCTTCATAGGCAGCTGGACGAAACTACTTGTGATGCCAGTGTAGATGGAAGAAAACATCAATTTCATCATCTTAAAAAGGATGGACAGTATGAGTAAACAGTGATTAAAAATGGAAACAGGAATGCTTGCTTTGTAAACATGTATTGTGAAGCTGATTTTCCTGTTTCTTTTCTAGGAAGTGGTAAGGAAAAGGGTAGTCCCTGGTTAAGGAGAATGTCACAGCAGATGGCTCAGAGTCTACCACCATCGTTTCACTGTCTGACTTGGCCTCAGGGGCTGCCTGGTGTCAAGCCCATGCTCAGCAAGAGCTCAAAGTGTGTGCGCACATTGGTGTCTGAGAAAGTGTTATTGACTGTACAGTTGCACTCATTTGTTCCTTCCTGGGAAAATTCTATCTACAGTGACGATGTGCAACATCACACAAATCAGATAGAGTCTTAACTGGAAATGGTTGTAGTGTATGCTGATTTAATTGATTAGGTTGAAATTACTAAGATGCTGAGAATAAAAGTTTTTTTTCCTCTTCTGTCTTTCATTTATATGTGTGCTCAGAACAACTTTCATGAGAAAATCTCCTAAATCAGTAGTGACGTGCTTTAAAAGATTCTTTCTGTGTGACTTGACACACTCCATAGCAAGTTTCGTTTAAGACCGAGGTGTGCATGTTTAGATCTGATGCTTGCCCACTGTACACTTTGCTGAGGTCCCCCCTCAGAGCTGAGGAGCTCTGAGCTTACACATTAGCCCAATGTGGGAACATTTCCATGTCACAGTGTGACTGGTGCTCCCATTGACTCGTTATTGCTGTAGCCATTTGTGTGTACTGGAGCATTGAGCCAGCAGCTCTCTGTGTGCCGGGATCAGCCATTGTGCCACCCATGGGAGCCCTGGCATGCCTGGGAATGACAGGGCTGTGGGTCTGGGATGCAGGACTACTGACTCTGGCTTGCCTGAACTCTCACTGCAGATCCACCCAGTCCTAGAAACAGACAGGCATTACATTAGTTTTGGGCCTTGAAGCAGCTCCATGCAGACTGAAATTGCCAGACTGAGGAGGGGATGATGGATGTGTGCAGGCTGAAAACTGGCTGGGAGCCCTGAATAATTCTCCAGTGTAGACATCGGCGCTTTGGAGACTTTGGCAGCGTCTCCACTTACCTTCTACCGAGTGCTGAATCATCCTGCTCAGCTGGGATGAGCAGCACCTGGCCAGGGGAGGGATGCCAGGGACGCCACTGTGCTAAGGGGCTGTGCCTGACTGGGGCTCAGGGTGAATTTTGGGGTTTGGGACTCTTGGTTCCTGGATGAGAGCACAGATGCTCTCCCACCCATGCGGGGATGATGCCTCCAGAACTAGGCAGAGCCAGACATGCAGGGTTTGTATCAGAAAAAGGCAGATATACCAGGCACCAGGCAGGCAGACTTATGTGGTTGCCCTTTTCTCCCTTGGTGCAGAGTGGAGCCAGTGCCTTGCTGTCTCTTGGGAAGCAGAAGCTGTGGGCTTTGCTGCTGGTGGATGCAGCTAGTGCTGTTAGACTTGTCTTAGAAATTCCTGGTAATGACATATTTAAAATACATCAGATTCCATTTTCATTACTGTTGCCACTTCTGAAAAGAGAGGAATGCCGAGTGGTGATCATTATTATTGCTTTAACAGATTGTGTCTGTGCATGGCTGCCACCTGCCACTCAGTTCTGTGCTGTAAAGAGAGCCCTGGATTTAAATCCTAGTGGTGACCTTGTTATCAGTTCCATGTTTTCAAAGCTCACAAAAACCTGGACCCAAATTATGGAATTTAGAAATAAATACAAAAGAGGTTTGCCTTATGGTTTGACTTCTAGGTCTTTATAATCCATACTGGCAATTTTTCTTTTTTCTTTTCACAATAGGCTAAGATTTTGTTTACAGGAAGAAGGGAAGGAAGGGAAGAGGGGAGGAAAGGATAGAAGAAATGAAGAAAAGCATGGAAGAAGAGAAAGAAGATGAGAAGGGAAGGGAGAAAGGGAAGAATAGCAAGCAAGGAAAAGAAGAAAAGTAATTTCTATAGAACAATGCCAGGAACTGTACCTTTTAGAAGAGTAACTTTCTCATCATTTTCTCATAAATAATTTTCTCATAAAACCAGAGACAATAGTTCTGTCAGAACATGGCTCACTGAAAAAATGTGAAAGACAAAGTAAATGAATATATGTTATCTAGCAAACTATGGACATTAGCAGGGTTGTAGGCCACCTCATTCTCTCCTCATTAATTCTGTGGGTTGAATTAGTGAACTTGAGGTTTCTTGTCCCGTCAGTACTCATGATTCTTGGGACTCACAGCAGTCTAGGTAATGGATCACCTTGGTGTTGAATTTTGTTTTATTTTATTTTATGAAATGAAATGAGAGCTGGAAATTCAGATTTTTACACTCAAGTTCTACCTTTACTTTCTTGGCTATTGAATATGCAGATGCAGAAGGACAGAGTAATTTGGGATCTCTTGTTTCCTTACCTGGCTGAGGGTCACAGATGTGATATCAGAAGTGAAGTTGGGGATCCAGGAATAATTGTTTGGGTGATGATATGAAAGTAGAAAATTATTTGGGAAAAGACAATGTTCTGATCTTTGCCTGGATGCCCAACTTCCCTAAGACTTGTCCAGGCAGTCACCTGGATCAGGATGAAATATGCCATAGATTGTTTGGAAAGTGTGTCTTTGAGTCCCCATTCTGTGGGAATCCCTACATTTAGCAATTTAATAGGGATGTCCAAATTTGAACCAATGGCAAGTTTGGCCATGTCTTTAATTTATAATCCAAAATCTTTGTCACAAATCTGGAGAAAATTACTCCTCATAAGACAATGTCTGTCTTATTCTGTGTTTGATCCTCAACACTGGGAACCGTTACCACATAAATGCAAACTGTGGATTGGCTGTGGTCAGAGGTTTGTAATATGCACTTCTTCCATTTTAAACGTGTGGAAAGAATGGATTTTGTAGTTGAAAGCCTGATAATTCTGTTATCCTTGCTCATTTTTTTAGCACCATCTGTTCTTCTGAATTGGAAATTCCTGACAAATCATATGAGCAAAAGCTTACTTTATATCTCCATGCAGTAGGCGAATCGTTAGAATTACCAAAATCTGGTTGGGCAAAGAAATATGTTTATAAAATGATTGGTTTAAGTCTTTGTTGTCTGAGAAAATGACTTTTTAATGTACTGGCAGCTGTGTCCCTCTGGCATGTTTTCAGTTTAACAGTTTATGTTAGAGCCAGATCATTTGTTTCATAACTGTCTGTAGCGTAACAAACAGCACTTTTAAATCTTCCATCAGCCCACACACCATATAAATGTTATCTGTCCCAATTGAGATACTTTTCCAATCACTGTTTTCTTAATTGTGCCTGAAAAATGCTTAAATAATATGGTCGCATGATAATCCTCTTTTAAGGCCCACAGGGTCATCTAAAACATTTGGACGTTTTTATTAGGTCATTTTAATTTAGTCAAGGAAGCTACCCAGCACATTAATGCTGAGTAAATAAATGAATGAATGAATGAATAAATAAATAAATAAATAAATTTGCTACAGTAGTTCTATAATGCTTATCTAAATCCTACCTAGAAAAAAAAAAAAATAGTGTTATTTTCTGGTCCCTAGACTTGCCAAAACCTAGTGTGTTAGGCACTGTGCAAATACAATCTGGATGCTTACAGGCTAAATCAGGGTTTCACTGAAATGTCTCATACCTTGCTTTCAGATATGACAGCTCTGGGCTTCATGGTCTCCTTCTTCCTTTTGTATCCAGTGGTGTTCAGCAGACCCAGGCTGGTTTTGTGAGTGCAGATGTCTGCACAGAGTTAGCTGTCTATGCTTCCATCCCTTGAGTATCATACAGGACAGCCTTGCCACCTGCACCTTGGATTGAACACTGCATTCTGAACACTGAAATGAAGTCATAGGAGTGGCAGCTGGAAGTGAAACAGAGAGAAGCTCTCTTCCATCTAAAGTGGTCTTTGACATAGTTTTATCTCCTTAACTGTATGTTGTGGACGTGGCAAAGCAGTCTCAACACTGGATTAATATTTCTGTTATTGGCAGTGTGATGCTCCCTTTCCCTGTTCAGGAGGGAAAAGAAAAGATTATAGGCCAATTGATCTGTAGTACAGTCTGTTTCCACCAATACTCATTTGATGAGAGTTCCCTACATCCTTTTGAAGAGATGTTACTCATTTTACTAATTAATCCACTCATTGTGGAACCAGAGCAATCCTGAAGCACCTTAAGGCTTAAAGATGTTTTGATCATAACAATAGCATTTATACCGTCTCCTAAATCTCATTCTTCTAATAAATTTTGCAGCTAAGTTAGGAAGGATCTACTGTAAGTAGAAAATTTTCTTGCTAACCACACAGTAAGTGTTGCCAGTCTCTGGGATATTTCTGAGATGCATCTGTGTCCATGATCTGCCCCCAGGCTGTACACATTTGGAACTGAAACACTTACTCTGTGTCACAATAATGTGCTTATGGACCATGTAAAAACAGAACAAACAAAACCTTTGCAAGTCTTATATCACAAATGAATAGATGCATAAGGAGGGGAAAATACAAGTTTTCTAGGAAGAAGTGTCTGGATAAAACATCTATAAAAGAAAATTTATCTGGAGGGTGGCTTTTTAGGTGAGAAGCTGAAGCCCAATTAAATAAGTATGTGTTAACAGGCTACTGCCATGGGCAGGAAAGGTGATCTTCTGGTCTGTGGCTTCTCATATTTTCACTATAATCTGTAACAGTACTGATGTGATACCAGTATGAAATGTGGAGTTACATAGGCAGAATTACCAAGATTCTACTGTCCTTCCCTTCCCTTCCCTTCCCTTCCCTTCCCTTCCCTTCCCTTCCCTTCCCTTCCCTTCCCTT